>LTAE01001196.1:49035-60223 GCA_001647135.1 Pontederia paniculata | reverse complement strand
TATATATATATATATACATGGTGTACATATTCAAAACAACTTATACTAAAAGTACTATACAATTCAAAATATTTTCTAATTATGTAGAACTCATTTCATGTGTAAAATAGCATCATGAGCATCAATCATCATCCAACATCTCTTAACCTGCAAGATCCAAGTACAGAAAGAATAAAGTTTTTCTCTCGTAAGCAAAGACTTGTATGTAGGGCAAATAAATAAAATCAAATATATATAATTAAATTTAACATTCTCAAATGTCAAATGCACGTAAAATATTATTCATAAAAACATAAGACTATATTTGTAAGCATGATCAATCCATACAAATATAAATCCAAAATTCACATTTTTTTTTGGAAACATATAAGATCTCATAAGTAGATCATATAAAATTATGTCTCATATTCACATTTTTTCTTTTCATTTATTATCTTTATTTATCATACTCATCTCTAACACTGTGATACCATATCACATATCGCTACATCGTAGATCTCTCTTTGGACCATTAAGGCATATAATGATTATATTTCTTAGAAATTCCGATAGATGAATTTTAAAGGTGGCCACCATAGATTATCTAGTGTGGCACTTAGTTTCAATTCTATCGGTATTACATCAATATCGGTGCATCATAGGTCTCTCTTTGGACCATTGCCCTGTAGGACTTGTTCATTTGAGCCGCATAATGATTTCATTACATAGGAATCTCTATAGATAAATTTTAGAGCCCCGCATATTTTCAAGTGTGACACTTAATTTCAATTCTACTGATATCACATCACATAATAATACACAATAGGTCTCTCTTTGAACCATTACCTTGTAAGACTTGCTCATTTGAGTCACATAATGATTCTATTACATAAAAATTCGGTAGATGAATTCTAATTATGGTCTCCCAGATTATTTCTTGTGTCACTTAGTTTCAATTCTACAGTTATTGTGATATATAATCTTTTAATTATTAATTTCATTAAAACACTTAAGGTCACATGATACACATTGAAATTAAAAATTCACATTTAAAATATATTAAGCACAATTAATCAGAAATATGCATCAGAATTCAATAGTCACAACTAATAACATAGATGACATTTCATAATATTTATCCATTGAATATTTGATTAACATCAATGAAAATCACAACCATGACGAATAACTCATTCGTCTCAACTCATATCAATTCATAATTTCAAATAATTAGTTTGACGAGTAATTATTCATAAGAAAAATAACCTAATTTTTATAATTTATCATGAAACAAATAGTTAACAATAAGTAAGATAAACTAATTGATCAATTAAGCTAACTACACATTCTGACAACTTGATACACAATAGAAAATTTATTTTTCATTTTCACTACAGAAGACCAAATTTGATGAAATCAATTTTGTATGAAAGTAGACTCAGAAGCCTTTAACATATATTAATATTAGATTTTTATACCTCATGAATTATTTATGGAAATTATCGTGATTACAGATTCTAATGTTTAAGTTGTAATTCTGAAAATTGATAGGTATTACTTGTTTTCATCATAACTTCCTCTATACATATGATTTTGGAATCATTTTACTTCGATTGGAACCCTAATTTTATAGAGGTTTTACAACTGTAAGTTTCATATTTTATTTTTAAGTATACGATTTATTATGAAATTTTTAATCAAGTCTATATGTTCATTACAGTTAGCTAGACCTATAATCACTAATTAATCCATAACTTTCTCAATACATTTCATTTTTGAAACAATTCTTTCTTCTGTAGTAATTAGACTTCCAAGGGACTATTTCAGAGAAGTTTCATAATTTTTGAAATATTATATAAAATATTATTGATTAGGTGAACATTAAACTACCTAATTCACACTTTCACACTAAAAAAGTGTTTTTTAATTTACTTTGACAACATAAACTATATAATTTAATTCTCTACAAATTCAAACAACTAATTATTCAATTTTAAACTATATTTTTTCAGAAGTTTAAAGCTTCAAAAAATTCTTAGAAAATATTGAATCCACTTATACATACTTTGGATTTAGTTAATCATCTCCTTTTTTTCCCTTCACCTTTGCACCAAATTCATTAACTCTATTCCCTTTCTTCTTCTTGTGTGCTTACGGATGTTTAAAAATAAACAACCACGTGAACTTTTTAAAGAGTGGCACACAAGGGTCAGATATCTTGAAGCATGATGTGGCAAGTGAAAGGTAATAGCTATATCAGTTAAGTTCAAAGGATAAGAAGAGATCAAGTAAATAATATAATTGGCTAGAATTTTTCCACTAATAAATAAATAAATAGGTGTGCTCACATATAAAAGTCGGTTAGTATAAAGGCGGGTTATAAGGTTTACATATGATTGGTCAAACTAATGAACTAATTTAGCTAAATTAAAGCAATGGTGATCTGAAATTAAAGATAAAAATTATTAATTAGGTATTTAATTAAAATGAGTTTAGAATTAATTAACTAAATTAACTTAAGTCACATTAAACTATAATAAACTTAAATAATTCAGAGATATGTAGAAGGATATAATTACCTTAAGTTTAATTAATTGCAAAAAGATAAATAGAATAATATAATTAAATCATTATATTTCACGTTACTTAAAGAGTAATTTACTAAATATAATTTTTTAATTAAAAAAATAACTCAAATACAAATAAGATATCATACTTTAACTTAAATTTACTTATCAAGAATAACCAACTAGGTTAAATTCTTAACTAAATGAATTGCTTAAAAGTTAATTATTTAAGATATTACATTTAGTGTTGAAAAAAATGAAGTTAATCAGTCGATGAGTTGAAATTATAATGTTTATGTATTTTTAGATATTAAAAAAATTGATGTTGATGATATATTGATTATTTATAACTATATATATTTAATACATAAAGTCTTCGATTTTATAATATGACTTACGATACGATTTTGTGTAAATAATTAATCCCGTTGGAGATTTAGTATTGTTCCTGTGTGAACAAAATGTCAATATTTTCATGGGTTTGAAAAAAATTCACATTTTCAAAACAGGTCCCATATGATAAAAATCGGAATAAATATTTATATTGATGTTTGAATACAAATTTATCAAAATCTATTATATACTAAACAAATAAATATAAGATTAAATAATGTCTTAGTAAACATATAGTTATTAAGAAATTAAAAGAGAAACTAAAAGCCTATACAACAAATAAAAACGTAAAATATTTAGAAATAAAGATCATATTTTTAAAAATATTTTTTATAAAGAAAAGAATACAGAAATAAGTATGATGTTATACAATATAATAATATACATATTTTTTCAGTAAACACATATTTAATTATCTTATAAATTAGAAGTATAAAACTCAAAAAGAAAAAAGAAAGAAAGAGAGAACTTCTATTTGTATGATCTCAAATATTTAATATATAAACATGAGTTTATAAACTTTTTCATGAATTTTTTTTTTTTTGGTAAATACATCGTCCGACTAAAAATTCAAGTCAAGGCGTATTTTATGACGTACGGAAGCCGGAAGGTGAGGAAATTAGGATGCAAGGGGCCATAACAAAATTGAGCACGCCAGACCCGCAGTAGTGCCTGTTGGGGAACGTGGAAGCTTGATGTGTTGTGGTGGTGTGCATGGCCGCCACCTCTCCATTCGTCCCCTTCCTCCTCCATCGTCCATTGTCAATACTTGGCACGCAGCTACGATCTATATATATATGATCCACAATAAGTAGCAGCAGCAGGAAGAATAGAAGCATCACATTGAAGAACAAACAATGGCGAGGAACCTAAGCCCTGCATTCGCTTACACTGTCGTCTATGTCCGAGATGTCGCCAAGTCCGTAGCCTTCTACTCCAACGCCTTCGGGTACAATGTTCGTCGTCTTGATGAATCGCACAGGTCTCTCTCTCTCTCTCTCTCTCTCTCTGGACGCATGCACGAGGAGGTCTTATGTCTGTTATCTTTTATAATTGAACAGGTGGGGCGAGTTGGAGAGCGGGCAGACGACCATCGCCTTCACGCCGCTGCACCAGAAGGAAACGGATGAGAGGACGGGCACTGTGCAGACGCCAGGAAGCGTCTGGGAAAGGGGTCCCATGGAGGTCTGCTTCGCCTATGCCGACGTCGACGCGGCGTACAAGAGGGCGGTGGAGAACGGCGCCACGCCCGTGAGCCCGCCGGAGGCCAAGGAGTGGGGTCAGAAGGTGGGCTACGTCCGGGATATCGATGGCATCGTCGTGCGCTTGGGAAGCCACGTGTCTACTAGCAAATAAGAAGTATATATATATATATATATATATATATATATATATGTATTTGCTTGCACATGCTGTCAGTCTTGTATTCAGAAACATAGTTTGGAAACAATACGTACATGTATGTCTCTTGCTGTTTCATCGCGTTAAATAGAAATATATATAGTTTGCAAACAATACGTACATGTCTCTACATACATGTTTACTGTTTCATCCATTACATTTCTTAGATTGCGTACCTCCTTTCTTCGAATCTAAACACACTTTTGACCCAAAAAAAAAGAAACACACTTGAATCCTGATACCGAAAAAAAAACACACTTGAATACGCCGACCACTCCACAACAAGTAACATTTTGTCCTTCAAAAAGGCGAAAAGCACGTACCGCCGTCCAATCCACCAACGGTCGAAGTCACTTACACGCCGGTTACAAAAGAGCACGAAAGAACGACATGCAACTAGATTTTGTGAGCTCGTACTGTCTGCATTTTATTATACCAGTTTCATTTTTCTTTACACCGAAAAACTCGATTGTAAATAAGAAACACACTTGAATATATTAGCTACGACCTACAGCCCAAGTCCCTAGTGCAAACCAAACAAAAACAAACATGCATGGCGAGACAATATGTTGATTAGTTGTTCTTTTTCTGATGTGAAGATCAGAAAATGTAAATTAATTACATTATATATAACATACTATATATATAGAAATATTTTTTAATCGTGTTTTGTTTAATTATATTTCAAAAGCAACTAAAATGTGTTTGAAAAACTTTTTTGTGATACCGAGATAATCCGATAAAAATCAGTGTAAATATTAAAATACAAATTAGAGTACATTAAAAATGAGAGTACACTACACAATATAAAAAAATAAAGCATACAAATACTGATCCTTTTATTCCTATATTTTAAAACGTGTTTTCTATTAATTTGAATTGTTGATTGTGCATTTTAAAAAATAATTCATTTAAAAATTACATTTTCTATTTTCTTTTTGCCACATATCTCATATCGGGTATAAGTCTTGAATGGTGAAGAGGATGATCACTTATAAGTACATGACTACCTTCGTATTTTTGCTCATGTGAAATTAAACTCTTGACCTTGCCTTGGATCCTTTCATTCTTTCGTTCTTTGGAGACTCACGTCCTCATTGAGTAATCCCACATAATTTTGAGCAATTCTATATGATTCAAGTGAACACGCGAGATTATCTTTGATACCAATTTATAATGTCCACCCACAATATCATTTAAAAAATTGTTTGCTTTAGACTCATGACCTGCACAAATTTAAAACGCGTCTTGAATGATAAAAAAAAATGATCAACCCATAATCATTTTCATATTTTTGTCTATGTAAGACTAAACTCTTGGCCTTATCCCTAAAGTGAACAGCTTTTGACAAAATGATTGGAATTTAAAGTTTAAAGGACAAAATGGCCTAAAAGTTGTGAGGCAAAATGGTTTAAAAGTTGCAACATAGACACTATCAGGAGTTCAATAGTCACTTCTATAATGTGCCATTAAATCGTTCTGTAGCTCAACTGGTTCAAAAAGAATATAGCCTCAATTCGACATTCAACTATAACAATTTTACAAAACGGCAAAGCCACTGGAAATGTATTTGCAATTATTAAAGAAAGAAGGGGAATATGCAATGACTAAAGAAAAAAAGGAAAAAATATTACGCAAAATTTCATCTGATACTCTTGCGAGATTAAATGACAAAACATGGGGGCATAGCTCACGAGAGAGATCAGGATGCACTGGGGAAATGAATCATGGACGCGAGACACAGTTCGAGCCACAAAAAGAACAGTGTCAGGAATCATTCAAAAGTTCTTTTTTTTGTAGGGCACAAGAAAGAATCTACAAGACTTCACTGAAACCAGAAGAGCCCACAAAGGTGGTGAATATCTTTCAAAGCATCTCCTGCGATCGTCTGACAATGCGACCCACCTTTTTCTTGAATTCGGATCTGTTTTCCCTCCATTCCTTCTGCAGCATTCAGTTTATAGAGGAAATTAGGCAAATCAACGATCAGAAATTGTTTAGATTCTCAGATGAAATGAATTGTTACAACAGATGCAAGGAGACAAAAACAGTTAGCTTTTTTTTGAGGGGCAAGCAATGCATGAGTATCAAATTGCTTTACTTTCTCTGAAAAACTATCTATGCAAGCAGAAACAGATAACAACCAATGCATGACTTCTATAGTGCATCACTCAATCCATAAGGCCTGGTTTGCTAGTTGATGGTGAGAAGTTGTGAGTACGCATAGGGATTATACTTAAATTAGTGGAAATGAGAGTCTTACTCGATTAAAGAAATGAGCAATATGCTAGTATTAGACAACTACTAGTTGAATCTGCTACATAGAACAGTATCGAGTTCTTTTGGTTGAAAGTATTTCTCTAGAAGGTTTAATGAATTTTGGTGACACATCAGAGAACATAAGCTAAATTAAAAGTTGATGACACAAAAATAGCTGAAATTTTCAGAAATCACAATTACATCAAATATGCGCAGACAATGAATTATCTTCTCTACCATGCAAGCAATTTTGATACATATTAAAAAATGGAAAATGCATCCATATTGTAGACCAAACATGTTGAATAGCTATATACTTGTATCCTCTACTAGCTAGAGACACCAAAGCGGCTGCTGATCAGTTAGTTACATCAGTAAAACCCATCTGCATTCAGAACTTTATTACATTGCAAATTTACATTATCAGAATACCCTGTGTTCAACTGTTCTACAATTCATTTGGAAAGTTTAGTGGTATTAGCAACAGTAGCATAGATCTTAAAGTTCGAAACAGACTAGGCTTCAGGAAAAACCAGGCTCTTTGATTAGTATAATCAAGGTATTCAAGGAAACACAAGGAAAAAATTGAATATAAACTGTGAAGAGGACAGAAGCTGCAGTAAAATGGTTGAAATTTCTTACGGCTGCCTCAACATTTGCAGGAGATTCATCATTGGGGCTGGAGAGCATCGAAATGATACTCAACACGATGCTCTCAACCTGCAGACATAGTTCCAACAGCAATACAAGTTCTCAAAACAATAAATGGAAATAAAACAAAACGAAGAAATTGAATATGCAATGTAATATAAATCTTTCCACTGAAGCGTATTGGAGAAGCTGTTGAGAAATTTGTAATAACCAGTATGCATTTTCACACAGTTTATATGGATAGACTGTATCGAAACCACCTGTCATTTGTGAAACTAGTTACATCCTCAATCACGGATAACATAAAAAGAGGTCGTATTTTACAGAGCAAACGATTTAAGAGAGGCAATAGTCTTTGAAATCTTAAATGACCACAAGTTTGAAGCAAGCACAGAGAATCACGCTAGACTAATTATTAGTCGGTCGTATTTTAAGCAAGCTTCTTTGAGAGAAGCTTGATAACATAAAAATAGGTCGTATTTTACTAGGATTTGACTAGCCATTCCATTGTTCATTTTGGACTTTCTTTGAGGGAGTGTGCAGTTTGAATATTATACTAATTATTAATGTTCTTCCTTCAAAATGAATCTTGAACTTTTTTAGCTTACAACTTATATAATTTTTTGTAGATTTATTTAATTTCTTAATTTCTATATATGTTTTGGGTACTATATAATTATTATTTAATTAAAATATAAAAAATGCTAGAATCACGTGTTCCATGTCAAGATGCTACATATACATATTTTTAGGCCTTTAAGAGTCAGATTTATGAGTTTGACAACATTGATATAGACAAATGAAAACAGTGTGTGCTTCCAAAGTTTTGTATCGAAGCAATTATTTATAAATAAACAAGTTCCCAGTTGTATGGAAGTCGATGTGATATCATCGAAACATATTCAAGTATGAGGCTAGTGTGTAATTTCAACAAATCATATTTAAATCAAAGCAACAGTACAGATCTGATCTAAATTTGGTTGCTATTCAAACTTTTTTTTAATAAACTACCGTATTTTTCATATATCCTATGTATTTTCTGTAATCTTCTTCATTTTCTTCTAGCAAAATAGGTCTGAAAAGGAAAATAGGCTTTCACTACACTCAAGATAAGGTCCCTTATTCACTATATAGGTGCACTGTCCTTGGATGGTCATATGAAACTAGTTTATATTACTTAAGAAGATAGTGGGCATTTATTTTCTGAAAAGGCAAAGGATGGTTACCCTATGTATGTAACCATCCAAGTTATTAGTATAAATCAAAACTTATATTACATTCAGTTGTACAAGTATACTTAACTCCTTGTCCGCTCCCCCATCATACAATTTGCCAAAGCTACAATGTTTTTGACATAGCATCATTCTCCTCAGAAAATGCACCCACTACGTTGAAACGAGATGGACCATAAAAAAACAAAAGGAATCTCGTGGAGGGGTCTATGTTCCATTAGATAGTGGGTAATTACACCCCATAATGTTCCATTAGTCTATGTTCTCCATTATTAACTTTGTTAGTTGTGATAATTAACCCTTCATTTTTTTCTCAAAAAAAATTAACCCTTCATTTTATAAATACATTGATGCGTTCCAGATTTGAGGCAACCTCTAAAAAAATTGTTAATCAATCTTATAATTGGAGTTTGGTTCATTCCACATATGGAGATTTGTCCTCTCGAAAGAACAAGTTATTAATTGTTAATGTGTTTAACATCCTTGCACTTTTATAACTAATAACATCTATCTTATTTTCATTTTCACATTCACCTTTTCACTTATATTTTTAGCATCTGACAGAAGGCTCTTCCCCAGAGTCACCTTGGATCATTGGAAATCTTTCTTACATTAAAAAAAATGACAACCCTTCATAGTTCCAAAAGTCATTAACCCTCTGAGTATAAAATCTTGCTTTAAGTCAAAGAAACCAGGTATTCAAAGCATTCTTTGAGGAGTAGAATGTAAACTTTGTGGAAATACTTCAAACAATGACGTATAAGAACAGGATATCTAAGCACATATATTATATGTTCTAAAGAATTTACGAAAACAAACAAGCATATTATTACCTTATCAAACTGAAGTTCATATAAAAGGAAAAAGAAAATGAAAGACATTGATGCAACTCACTGTGTGCACAGGCATCCAACGCTCACTAGCGAGCTCATAACCATTTGGATCATCCCCAGGTGGGTGAAGAATTGATATGCAAACACGACCATCAGAGTAGACTACAAATGATCAAAACCAACCAATTTCAAAAATGCTTATGCTACATAAATAGATTATAAAGTAGCAAAATGACAGAATAACCAACTAACCATTTGGATGCCACATCTCTGATGTGAATCTGACTGCAGGTGGGTTAAGAGGATAGTCTTTTGGAAAAATCATCATAGCGTTGAAAAAACCCCCTTCACTGCAAAATACATTACAGAACTGACATCATGACAAACCTGCTAAAACCTGAAAACTATATTAAAAATATAAAAAACAACAGACCACAGTGTCTAAACAGCAATGATATCATACATGATGAAATAACATTGTAAAACAAAAATGAAGAAATTCAGTGCAGAGTGAAGAAGATTTGCAATTTGAGACAAACGAAATACAGCTTATGAGGCACACCCACATGCAGTAGAGGTCATAAAGATCAACATTTGCGTGCACAAAGAATAATGAAATTCACATCTCATTGATGAGTACTTGCACAGCCAGTTCCAAAATGCAGGGAAATAAGGTTTTGGTCTGTAATGCATAGTACATGTTTCTAACTCTGTATTAAGGGCCTACTGTGCACAAGAACATAGCATCACAGCAAATTTTTTATGAGTTACCACTCTGCTATTGACAGCAGAAAAATATTGGATCAATGGATATCAAAATTCGTATATCAGGAGCATTCAACACCGATCATGGACAATAGAATTGTGCACCTTATATTTGATTTGTAAAGAAAAGACGGACATGTGTTGTAGATTTATCATTTGATCATAAATTTAACGAAAAGCAATCTCAGCTCTCTATCTGGGCATCAACAAGCATGAGCTTGCGGCATTTATTATATTATGTGAGCTCTAGTCCAATTGTACGATTGAAAGATGACAAAAAGGAAGCAGAAGAAAGAAAACAACGCATACCCCTACATCATCAGACCCCATTCATACACAACCACAGCAAATTGAACCAAGAAACCAAATCCCATAGGATTCGAAATAAGCTAAAAGCTCCAAACTTTTTACTCGTTCAAGAATGAGAGAACCAAAAAATCCAAGAAACCGCAGAGAATAACAACTTTGTTATAGGAGATAACCAGATTTCTGTAGAGACCAAACAAAATAAACTATGTACAAAGCAAAAGTGCTCCTTCAGATGGAAAACTGACATCAGTCGAGGAACCCCGAAAAAGAAAAAAAATAAGAAGAAAAGGATCAAAAGCAGAAGTGGAAGGACCAAATGCTCACTAAAGGGTGTCGGGAGGGCCGATAATGGTGACGCTCCACTCGAAGATGTTGCTGTCGTCGGCGAGGCCCGCGGAGAAGCCGTCCACCGGATTCCTGCTGAGATCTGAAGCAAGAAACAAGAAAGTTACCAAATTTGGCCGTAAAAGAACACCAAGTAGAAGAGGGAAAATGGGAGGTGGGGGGATCCGATGCCTCTGAGTTGCTTCTGCAAGAGAAGAGTCGCTTGGCTCTGCGACTGCGAGGCCATCAACGCCGAGGGGCGGCGGCGGCGGATCTTTGGAGACGGGAAGCGGAAGCGGAAGCGATTTGAAAAGGAAAAGAAATGGCGTTCGGCGTAAGCAAAACAAGAGGAGAAGCAGAACGAGTGGATTTTGCGAGAAGGTCGCGAGTTATTATTATTATTATTATTATTATTATTATTATTATTATTATTATTATTATTATTATTATTATTATTATTATTATTGTAACGTGC
>LTAE01001196.1:16421-35167 GCA_001647135.1 Pontederia paniculata | reverse complement strand
ATAAATAAATAAATAAATATATATATATATATATATATATATGTGTGTGTGTGTGTGTATAGAGAGACCAATTCCAAGAATCTTTGTCCTTCAACCATTCTTTTAATCTTTTTTCTCTCGATTTTTTAAATTTTTATCATCTAAAAAATATGAAAAATATGTGTTCATGAATAAATAAATATGATTCATCAATAAACATAGTTATATTATGTTCCTTTGTTCTTTTAGTAATTATCTCTTTTCTGTTTCTACTACATTTAGTTTTAAGGTCTCCATATAAATTTCTTTAAATTTTAATAGTAATATATATACTTGGTGCTAGTCTCTTCTAAAAAAGCTTCCTCATTTTGTATTTCTTATTTATCTTTCTTTGCTTCTAAACTTCTTTTTTGTTTTTTTTTTCATCCCATCATGTCTCCATTAGTAGTGACCTTTTTATCTTCTTTTTTCCATAACTCAATGAAGTTAATTAAAATTGTGCAGCACATATGTACATATATATATACACACACGTTTGATGCTTATGAATATTCAAATATTTTTAAGCTCTTCATTACTATTTATCTTTTTCTTTTTTTTTGGAATTTTTCTTGATGTTTTCAATAATTTTAAGAAATTAAATCTTTTAATGGCATGCTAATATATTAACATTAAGAAATGTTTAATTATCTTTGATTCTTCATATCTCATCTTTATGATTGTTTGGAGTCTAATTGAAAATAAACAAAGTTTCTTTAAATTATTATAATTGAGATGACCATTCATCTTTTGAATACTAATGCTTATAATATATATAATTCTTAGACATAGAATAATTGTCAACCCATCTTTTCCATTTATCTTTTTTTCTATTTTCCTAAAATATTTTAAACTCTTATATCCATTATCTTAGTTGATATAACAGATTCATTATCTTTTCACTCTTAAATTCAGCATCATAATTGATACAACTGTTTCATTATTATTTTAATAACTTTCCCAATATTTCAACTTCTCTATGCTCTCACCCACTTCTTCCTCTCCACTCCTCCAAATAAAATATATATTGATTTTTAATTTATTTTCTATATTTATATCTATATAAAGTGTATATATATAATACATATAATCTTCAAGCATTAGAATCATTCTCAATTCATCTTTTATATTTATCTTTTTTTCTAATTTTTCTGACTATTTTAAACTGTTAAACCCATTATCTTATTTAATACAATAGTTTCATTATTTTAACCCTACTATTACTCAACTAATTGATTGTTGGAAGAAAAAATAATTAAAAGGAATATGAAATGACATATCAAATTATAAAGCCTTTCCATGTCTTTGGGACTCTTTCCATATATATGTATCTCTTTCAGATCAATTAAAAAAAATATAAAATGATAAATCAAAATTATATAACCTTTTCAAGCCTTTGAGACTCTTTCCATATATATGTATCTCTTTCAACATCTATTCTTTTTATTGATAGGAAGGCCGCTTAGATGACCAAGGATTATGAGAAGAATTGTCTAGAATGCATGATCGATGAAGGAGATGGAGGAGATGTTTTTGATGAAGTTATGGACATTCTCAAGTTGCAAGCACGCCATTTTTTTTATCTTTGCCAATAAAAATAAAATAAGCAAAGCTCTTGACATCCTCAAGTTACAAGCTCAATTGCCGTCAATTATGCTTTATTAAGAAATTACCATCTTGATTTTTTCTTTATTACTTTCCCTATGTACATAGAGAAAATCATAACTTTGGTTTTCTTTTTTTTTTATCTCACTCTTAGCATTTTTCTTTTTATGTTATTCCCTTTATATTATTGTCTTTTCTTGTCCCAGCATAATACTTAGTTGCAACTGAAAATGCATTTCCATTTACCACCTTATCATCTTCCTTTCTCGTACTTTTGATATGCCCTTCCATTTTACCACCTTATCCATGTATTTTTTCATTCTCGTATTTTTGTTCCTTTCAATGTCATCATAATTTATTATATCTTTTATTTTTTACCTTTTCACTCTACTCTTTTCTTTTATTTTTTTCTTCCACTTCTATTATTTATTTTTTCTCTTATATTCTTTTGACTCGTCATTTTCCTTCACAAGAAATTTCCTTTAACGTGCTTGGTTCATCTTTTTTTTTGCTTTCTACACTTTTCTCATCGTTGTCTCTATTTTTTGGCGTGATTGATTATCCTTCTATTATTTTGTTTTTATTTTCCTCTTTATTTCCTCCTTTTTCTTCTTTCATTTAATTTTGTGTGATCATTTTTTTTGCATTATATATGCATTGTTGTTTTATGTTGTAGATAACTTATTATTATTATTATTATTATTATTATTATTATTATTATTATTATTATTNATTTAATTTTGTGTGATCATTTTTTTTGCATTATATATGCATTGTTGTTTTATGTTGTAGATAACTTATTATTATTATTATTATTATTATTATTATTATTATTATTATTATTATTATTATTATTATTGCAGAATTAGTAAAGACATTAAAGATTTTTTTGACATTAGATCAATGTTACTAAAGGGACAATCATATGTCAATCGACTAACAAATCGATTCGGTTAGATATGTAAAACCGATAAAGAAGTTCAATCGGATTGGACCACTTTGAATTAGTAAAAAATGGAAATCCAACAAATTGGTATAGAACTTATTCAATGATAAAAATGAAAAAAAAACAAAGAGAATAGACCTATATTACTAATTGTATAGAATGATTTTTGCCAATTAAAGATGGTTGTGTGGAATGATGTTGGCTGAATGGAAGACATGAAAAAAAATTTGGTGGAAAAAGAAAAGTAGGAGATGAAGAATAAATAAAGGTAGTGTAAAGTATGGAAGTGAAATAAAGGTAAGAGAAATTAATGAGAGTAATCCAAAAAGGAAAAGAACAAGGAAAAACAAAAACAGGAAAACTAAGAGGCGATAATGAGTAAAATAAAGTTAAAAAAAATTCAAAAAAAATATTTTAGGAAAAAAATAAGTTTGATTTTTCCTAAATAAAAGCAACTTTGATAAAATATGAATAATGATTTTAAACAATATTAGATTGTCAGTATATTATTATTTAGGCATTATACTAGTTACTTATGTTATTTTAATAAAATTTGGTTCAATGTGATTGAACTTGATTCAACCATAATCTAATTGGTGTACCAATTCGATATCCAATCTGATTATAACAATATTACAATTCGTCTAAAAAAATATTACAGTAGATGAATAACAACTCTCTAAACTACAAAAAAAATATTTTTAACATATTTAAAATTTAAAGTAACATTTATAACTCCTAATATGTTCAAAATAATTTTATATACATTAAAGTTAAATAAATATATCAAAAATGTTATTTTAAATTCCACAAAGTGCAAGATATTTCCTAGTAAGATATATATTCCTGATCATGGATGTTTAGTACAGTTTATGGATTGACATATATATATATATATATATATATATATATTATCTGTGTGTGTGTGTTTCGGCTTTTGGATTGTATTAATCATGATATTGATAAGAGGTCTACTACTTACATTTCAAAAATATAATCGAGTTAAATTTACCGGAGTTGATGAATCAGAGGTAGTTTGACCAGAAAATTGAAATTCTATTTTGCAATTAATTTCTTATAAAATCTAAACATATATAGCTAGGGTCCATTAGACTTGATTAACCAATATAGAAAAAAAATAATCTTTAGTTAAAATTAAGTACTATGAAAGATGAAAATCATATTAATTATATATTTCAAGACATCAAAAACTTGATTTTTCCAAAGATTTTTCCTACATTTGGCACCATTCATTTCCACAGCTACTTAATTTCATTTTTACCCTTCACTTTTTATTATGTGAAATATTTATAAATAAGCTTGGTACCAAAAGTAGCACCTGAAAATAACAAAAATTAATGTACCACTTAATTGAGTCTCAAATCTTTATTTTATCCTGCAAAATAATTGTAAAGATTTCCTTATGCAAATTAGGACTTTTGCCATCGGGTCTCTGTAATGTACCACCGGACCCTTATCCAAATCTTAGCTTCAACCATGACAAAATTATAGTTGTAATCAAAACTGAATTTGACAACTATTAGATCTATCTACATATACTACCAATTTCAATTGCCAATTAATAATAGTATTAATCATAACTACCGAAAATATTGGTAAATTTTTGTTGAACTTTAAGCTCACATCCGGAATTGAACTAAAGTTAAAATTTTAGTGTACATTGAGCAATTTAAATTATCATCACAATTGCATCTCTAGAGTTTCAATGAAACTATGGAAACAATTATTTACTACTTTGAGAGAGGGTAGCATTAAGGGTTTAAAAGAGTGGCGAGATAAGTTCATCGTAAGGCACATATTGTCAACTACAAAAGATGACTCCAAAGTTTGATATATAATTATATTTGCTGATATACTTTTTCATTTCTGAATTTTGTAGCATATTTATTCTTTTATGTGGGAACTATTCAATTAGTTCAAGCGGGGCTTGGATCACCTCCAAAAGCTCAAGATCCTAATGGTGGTGGTGGTGACTATGCAAGAGTGTTTTGGATTTATGCTTTATATGACTAAGCAAAACAACTAAATGCCAATGTTATTAAACAAAATTGGATTGATTGGTCTAACTCGATTAATCATGAATTTGTAAATAGATATATTCAATTTGATGCAAAAATTGGAATCACATCTCTATCATTTTAGACATATTTAAAACAAAAAACTTAGTGTATTTTGAACAAGAAAAGACTAGGTTCAACTTCAAAAATAAAAAAAGAACATAAAAATGAGAAAAAAAACCTTTTGGGAGAAAATATTATAAGAATTTTGACATCCACCCAAAATATAAATGCCACCAAATGTGAAGACTTTAACAAATATTAGATGTTTAAGATTTGTAATGAATGTAGAATAGTGAAAATTAACGCACAAACAAGTAAAGAATAATCATCACAATTATCCAATGACAACATATTTATTTTTTATTATTTACCATCCTGATTTCAACTTTTATAATATCTTATATGAAAAGAATATTAAAAATGACATAACTAAAAATAGATACATGATACATCAATAATAGCATTTTGTTATATTTTCATGGTGATACAATATCCCTTTATTTTTATATTTATTTCTTTTTACGATCATCTTCTTATATCGAAAAAGAGATGAGTCTTCTACAACAACAAACTTCGATATGCTCCTAAAAATCCTCCTAACCCCTTAGAGTTGTGCTCTTTATTATTTGATCAACTTTTAAAAGCTCTTTCATTTGAAATTCAATTTGATACCCGTTGAACCATTGTTTCATCGTCAAGTTGTATGTTTTTCTTACGTAATTGTCATGGGGTATACTGGAAGGCATATGCTAAGTATATAATAGATTATACGTTTTATCTATATATTTCTTTATAGTTAATCTAGTGTTGGATTTTGTTGCAATACAATGGCAGTTTTACTTATCAATTAAAAAAAACTCAAGTGTTTGTGACCTAAAAATTTCAATCTTAATTTTTACAGTGAGTTCTTTTTATTTTTTTTATTTTATTTTTATTTATTGATCATAAATGATTGTCCAATTTTATTTTTTAACAAATTGATTTCCCAATTTATACTATTTTCATTTTAATTGGGACATTTTTTTATTTTTTTTCTAAAATGTCAAACACATGGTAAAAAAAAAGAAAATCATGTAAACATATTTTTTATATGGAGGAATTTAAACACGAGAATACTCGAGCTTTAAAAAACTTTATGAACTAGTGAAGAAAATGATCGTGGCCTAAAAGCCCCTCTACCAATTACCACCACGAATATGATGGCTTTGTTTCCTCTATTGGCTCACCTCCCTTCCTCCGTCGCGCTCTCCAACCTTCCTTCCTCCATCGACGTCACCTGACCTCCCTTCTTTGTTGTGCGGGCTTCTTTTGATCAGAAGTTGTTGTGTCTTCCTTCTAATTCCACTCACAGCGCACAACCCCAATTAACAACGTGCAACCCCACCAACAACGATTGATTCATAAGCTTCCACTGCCTTCGTCGTTAATATGTGAACTTGATCATCCATCATGCTTCATTTTTTTCTATTTTCATTGACAATATGATGCCTCATTACTTTCCTCCTCTATTAGAAAAATAAAAGTAAATCCTTCGTATCATCCATCTTGTTTCTTTGTGACTATAATTCATGCATTTTTCTTTGTAGTAGCGTGATATGCAACAATTCCTAGTAGCAGCATATTTTAAAAACTTGTATCACATGTAAGTGGAAAAGCATGAAGTGTTGAGATAACTTAAAAGGACCATTACGTGAATTATCATCTAAGAGTGTGTTACTTACTTTAGATGGTAATTTTAAATTTAAAAATGTTTTAATAAAAAAGATATTTTAGTGCATTGCGGTAATGCTATTTATTGTTCTTCAATAATACATAATAATTTGTATTTCAGCATGACTACAACATCAGAAATGTCATTGCTTTGTTAGATTCATATATTTCATGTCTTGAAATTTCATATTTACCATGCTAATTCCTTTGCTAGCAGTTGCAAGAGTGGTCGATTGGTCATTGCATAATATATATAATATATATTGTAGGTGTTATCGTTTCACTCAATCCTCACACATTCTCACTCCTTTTTCTATAACAATTTTATGGAATTCGCTCACACTTAAAACCATTTTTGTCTGAAGAGAAGAGAGAAAGATAATTGGTGAAATGGAATTTCTAACATTTTCATTGAACATCAAATATAACACAAAGTAACTGTCCAGAAAGACTAATTGACACTGTTTATAATTGATCATTAAATATAAATAGAAATTGTCTAATTTATCTCTAAGGCAACCTATGACTTCAATAAAAAAATTTAACAAATACTAATAAATAACATAAACCGAAGACATCAAGTTTTAAGGCTATCTAATATTTCTCCTCCTTGGATTATGGCATGGACATATCCCAAATTCATTAATTAACTGAATAAAATGACTAACAACACGAGGCTTGGTGAAGACATTAGTTATTTTATCACCTGTCTTGGAACACTTTAGCTCCACCTCTTCTTTTGTTGTGCCTCGTACAAATAATAGAACCTCAATTAAAGTGTTTAGTCTTGCCATAAAAGACTAGATTCTAAGCAATTGTAGTTGCAATATGATTTTTCACATACAACATTGTTAAATTATTTTCTTGCAGCCCCAAATTAAGCAATATTGCATGCTTTGCAACTACAGTAGCAATAAGAAATTCAGCGTCAATTGCTCATTATGCTACTACTTCTTAAATTCTTTGAGCTCCACAATAAGCAACCTCATCCAAATGAAAAACAAAAAACTATTGTGCTTTACATGTCTTCCATTGAATCACCCTAGTCAGTATTCACAAAGGCAACTAACTTCATCTTAAATACTTTAAACTTCACACTCTAACTATGAGTCCATTTTAGATACGTCAACACCCTTTTGTTGCAATAAGATGATCCTCAACAACACAATGAAAGAACCTCGAAAGAATGCTAACACATAATGAATGTGAGGCCTAGTAGTTGCTAGATACATTAGGCGACCATCTAGTCTTTTATATTTATTCTCATGCTCAGAATGTATAGCCTCGAAAATGTCTCTGCCACGCGTATGAATCGATATCCGCCACGTGCTCAGAATGATTCCTGTGACGCTATACGATAATAAACTTGACTTGATCATTTACAATATAGTCAATAAATGTAAAAAATAAAAAAAACATGACAAATAACATAGATTGATATATGATAAAATTAGTGGAAGACTTAAAGATCATGAAATAAATGAAAACGAAGGAAGACATAATATGAACTTGACATTAGACTTAACTTAAGATTCATTATCCAAAAAAGCCACTTAACAACTTGAATAGATATACACTACTTTCCCGGAGGAAATACATAGTCTTTAACCACATTAGAAAGACAACATGACTTAACATAAACTTGACTCTAAGACTCAGTTCAAATTTAACCATGTCATTAGCCATCATTAGCAGTGCCATCATCGTATGAGTATCATAACTACTTCTCACTGGTAGGATCCAGAAGCAGGGGACATTCATCTTGTTAGAGTATGTTAAGGTCGAAGAATAGGTGGATCATATCACCCGTATATGCAAAAATCTACATGACATGCATATAAACATCATAATAAACATGGAGCATAATATAAGATTTTAACCCAACTTAAGGTCAACATATGGTCATCCATATTTTCTTTACTTTAGCTTCTTAACCAATTATGTTCAATGGCTTAACTTTAAGCCTCATCTTTCATCTTTAATTACTTTCTTATCTTGCTTAAGCATTATCATTATAATGTATCTTAACTTTCATCTTAGCTTTACTTTACTTGGCATTATTGATATAATGCATCATATAATTAACGTTATCAATATAATGCATTTTTAGACATGAATATCATATTTCACATTGACTTTCAATGCACATAACCCTTTTGACTTAACTTCATCATTCATGTCTCTTTGTTCATCTTTCATCTTTCATCTTTCTTATCATATGACATCTTCGATGTTAAGTTTTAACTTCTAATGAGTCGTCCCCAAGTCACATGTCCACTTATTATCTTGTTTGATTAAGGTTCTTAAGCACATATTCTTATTTAGGTTGATCAAACCAAGGATGCACTTTGTACCCCTCATATTGCCAATCTTAGGGTAGGAAAAAATTCATACACCAACTAAGGTGCGAGACTTAGTTTCCCCAGGAAGCTAACACACCATCTTTGGTGTCGGACTTAACTTCCCCATCTCCTTCGTTAGGTGTGCTTAAACTTGTCTCGAATCATCTTTTAATTACAATACATCAATCAAGTAGGCATTTCGTCGAGCACATGAAGAGCAACTGAATATGACATGGAAGAAGGCAAATTGAGAGAGAGAGAGAGAGAGAGGAGAGAGAGAGAGAGAGAGAGAGAGAGAGAGAGAGGTTGCCCATATAGAGAGAGGAAGAGTCAACAACTTACAAGGAAGAGTTTGATGGTGGACGAAAGGAGTTGGAAAGGAAGGGTTATGCAACTTCGATTTGGGGGAGGAAATTATAATAAGTTATATTCCTTTTTTACTTAAATGCCATAGCCATGTGATGTATTATTGGAGAACATCAATATTATATTAAGACAGAGTAATAAGCAGTTTGACATTTGTCACATCCATGAAATGACACATGTCCCTCTTGTAACTAAAACTAAAAAATAAAAAAAAGAAATAAATGAATAAGAAATCAACAAAAGAAGTTAAAACTTTGTATGATGGTCATAGACTTGTTTTTTTATTTATGGTCGAAAAAAAATCTCATTATCATACAAAATAATAATTGGATTAAAAAGTTGATCTCAATCTTAATTGTGCATCCAATATTTTGAAATTATGTACCATAATTTAAAAGATAATATATTCTTGATTTAGTTCTTTAATTCTGTTTTTAAATAAGAAAATATGATTCTTTCTCTCTTACTTTTTTTTACATTTAATTTATTTTTTATATATTTTTTAAATTAATAATTAAGATAAGAGGATAAGGAATGTGCAATGTTGAAAATTATAACAACCCACTCCTCCTGACATTTTTATGCAGATAGTGTGGGCCTACGAGTCACATTTTACACTTAAGATAAATTTAAATATTTTCTTTTATTTGTCATATTTACGGCTGTGTTTGGCATGGTAAGCGGTTTAATGAGCGGATAGCGGTTGATTAGCGAATAGCGGTATAAATAAAGAATATGGGTTAGCGGATGACGATTAACGTTTAGAGGTTAAATTAGATAATTAATAAGTAAGTGTTTGGTAAATTTAGCGTTTGAATTAGTTTATGAGTATAAAATGACATAAACGAACATGAAATAATAAATTATTTAATTTGCAATATAATATACATTTATTTTTTATTGCAATGTAAGAATAAATTATTTTTAGTTAAAATTTTGCTATATTCATACATAAAATGAATAAAATTTTAATTTTTTATTTATGTTCATACTATTTAATTGAGATTTTTATAAAAAAATATATAAAAAATATAGGAAGAAAATATTATAATTAGAAGGTTAAATTTGGGAAAAAAATTAAACATCTAAACTCTATACGCTAAAAGCTTTTTAAATTAGCCTACTATGAATCTCTAGATAACCGCTAAACGCTAATGATAAAATTAATTTATCAAACACTTAATTTAGCGGGTTGACTTAGTCAAACTGCTAAACGCTATTTCAAACTCTATTTTTTGTCTTGCCAAACATAGCCGTAAGGTAATGTAAAAATATGAGGGAAATGAGAGGAGTATAAAAGTAAAAATAGTAATTTATATATTTTAAAATGTTCTTATTTTAAAATTTATTCATAAAAATCTAATTTTTACAAAAGATTACACATTTTGTTTAACTTTTTTTATATTTTATATAGAAATTATATTGAATTTTTCAATAATATCACATAAATATGGAAAAGAGAAAAAGATGATAATGACATGGTAAGAGAGAGGTACATGAAAATTAAGTGGAAATATGAGAAAAAAATCAAACGAATAAAGAAAAAGTTGCAATTAAAAAAATAGAGATATAAAACAAATTAGAGATAAAAAAGAAATATCTTAAAAGATTATAAATAAAAAAGCCAACTAAATTTAATGAATATTATCCATAAAACTCAACATCATTGGGAAAAACGTTACACATACTTCTAATTTCAACTCATTTTAAAATTTTTAATATAATATAACTATATACATATTATTTTAATTTTATCTAAAATTAAATAAATATAAAAATTATGAATCCTTTATTTTTAAATTTTTTTTGTTGTTTTGGGACCTTTCGTGCATCGCGCGGGTACCACATGCTTGAATATTGTTAAAGTTTAGAAACCAATTTATTATAAATTAAAATTAGAAGATAAAAAAACAAGTAAAGTTTAATGAACTATTAATAAGAATTACTTTATATGTTTAACGTCGAAGAATATTATATCGGGTTTTACTTATTGATGATATATTACTTAAAATAAATCTGTGTACTGTAATAAGATAAATTTGTCTTAATTTGATGCATAACTTTCAAGTTTCATAGGTTTCCACTAATTTAACTTTTCACAAAAAGTACTTTTGTTTTATGTTCAGTGGTAGCAACATATCCATTTAGACATTCAATTTTATTCTTAAATACATCAATATGTAAATTGCATTATTTTAGAGTATGATAAAAACATATGGTTATTAGTTTAACATTTATTTCTTTCTTTTACCAAGTTTTTTTCATAAGATTGACATAAATTATATATTTTTACAGTAATCACTTTTTATTATTTTTATCTATTCTTTCTCATGAACACCTTTAACATGTCTTCTCTTCTTACTCAGCAATCACACATGTAGTTTTTTTTTGTAAATAAAGTTGGCATGGATAAGTTTGATGGCTCAACAAGCATTGCATTGTTTTTGACAAATTAATAATGACGATTAATAAAAAGTTAAAAAAAATGTTAAGATCCAATTAAACAATTTACTGTCATATTTAGAAATGTTACCCCTTTAAATTTTAAAGTATGAACAGTTTTTTTAGCTTCTAGCAATTGTGCAGTTAAATTAACTTACTATGCAGGTCTTTGACCATAACAAATCTTGGCAACTGTGTTAGCCTCATGATCTAAGTTTGGGATTTTTTTTAAAAAAATGGAATTACGATTTATTTTCATTGATGAAATTGCATGGGTCCTCGTAAACATAAAAATAAAAAAACATTTTTTTTAAATATGGTCTATACATGATTGACTATTACTGTGTTGATTTATTTAAATCCATGATGTTATCCATTTCATTTTCAGAGTTCTAAAATGTTCTTATAATTGACCTACTTTTTTAGTCAAGAGATTATCCTTAAACAATTCAACTCAATGACATAATCAATGTATTTTTCTTTCTTGTGCTTCTTCTGAACGATTTTAATTTTCATTTTCAAATAGAAAAATACTTCAACCAAGTTTAATCGAATACTAATAATCTTGAATATTAGGATCTTGAGCAAGCACTCAAAAGCAAAAGAAAAAAAAAGCTTTATCTATTAATTAAATATTCATTAAGGTCGGAATGTATTTGGGGCTCTCTCCCCTACTACTTTTGTAGGTTGATATCAATTCTATCTCAATAAACCAGGGACTCATGCCCCTTCCCTTCCACCTAACAGATGTCAATTAAGGTCTGATGAAAAAAAAAGGATTGAAGTCCTTGAAGTAGAATATCCTCCCAAGATTTGATGGATTACAACTTACAAGCAAGAGAATTTTTATATCCGAATAAAGAACGCAAGCATCCATTGGACAGCAGAATAGGAAATTTATTTATCTACCAAAAAAACAAAGTATTAGGTGTAGTAGCTAAGCATTATCCTACTGAAAAAAAAATAATGATGCAATAAATATTTTATCATTTTTCTATTCGTCCTCAAAATCATGTGATAGATGCATAATACTCACATATGGGCAAGTCATTGTCTACACAAACTTGATAAGCATAAACAGCTTGACTAGATGCAAAAGGACGTGATACCAATATGAGGCCAACAACTAATAGTGTTTATACAATTAAGTTGGTTAACAGAAATAATTAATCTCATATTCGATTTTTAGATCCAACTAATTTGATCAGAATTTATTTTTATCGTAAGATTAGTCGAGTGCTAAAAATTTTGTACACCGATGAGTTTTGACTTAACCAAAAAAAATTGTGTTTTAATTTTTTCATGAAAATATTGTCACATAATTTCCTAGAACCACAAATTAAACAACTATACCACCAAATATGATGTCAATTTTTGTCTGTGTTAAGTTTCATTATAATAAGAAGAGTGACCTGTGTAAAGTATAAAAATACGCGTCAACGTTTACTCTTGCACCCAAATATAACGCAGAGGAAACAAGGGGGTGAAGAGGGGTACGCCTCCCTCCTCAATTCCATCTTGGTGTAGTCTGTGAATCCATCAATGGCGAAGCACTCCGGAGCTCCGGCGATAGGTATCGACCTCGGCACCACCTACTCCTGCGTAGCTGTTTGGCACTACGATCATGTCGAGATCATCCTCAACGACCAGGGAAACCGCACGACGCCCTCCTACGTCGCCTTCTCGGCCTCCGAGCGCCTCGTCGGCGACGCGGCCAGCAACCAAGTCGCCATGAACCCCACAAACACCATCTTTGGTACGCTCGACTCGTTTGCTACCTTCATGATCATATCACTTCATCTAATAAGGATTCATAGTTGATTGTTGCACAGTAATTCGTTAAGCTCGTTATGATCGATCGTTTCCTTTTATTTGGTCATCTGGCGCGAACGTAATCGTGTGCTGCTTAGATTCCGAGAATTAAGAGTTCTCTGTGTAATCTACTCTGACTTAGGAATCTGACAGTAAATATTTGGACTTTGGTAGAACTGTTCATGGATTCCAACTCTGTTCTCTGTTTGGATTATACGAATTTTACAAAACTTTAATCTCGATTGAGCTCTAACATGGTTAAAGCTCGACCTCTCATGTCTGTCCTGACTACAGAAAACAAGCTCTGTTATGGGATTGCATGCATGCTTAGTTTTTTGCTGCACTGTCTTGTGAGAGTTTAACATATTAGTGTATAAAAAAATAAATCAAATTTTCAAATAGTTCTCGAAGCTCTAAAGAAAAATATAATTCGATGTAGTGCAAACAATAAAAGCAATAAGTAATTTGGAAGGAAAGTAAAGAATAAGCAATGCAAACATAACAAGATGTTGACAAAGGTTCTGATTTCTCAACTTTGAGATCACTAGAGAATTATTAGCTTTACTTTATAGAGAAGAAATAGTCAATTGCATCAAACACCACATTTTCTCATCTTCAAGAGATATAAGGCAAATCTCTTCTATGATTAAGGCTCTCACAATTCTTTCTCTAACTTAAGAGGTAAGACAAAACATCTTCTACAAAGAATCTAAGTATCTCAAGATATAATCACAATGTTCTCTTATAATATTTCTTTAACAATGGTGCAATAAAAAAAGAGAAAAGAAAATTCAACAACTTAATAAAAAAAATTAAAATATCATTTTTTCTTAATATTTGTCTCTTATAAAATACCATTTCATTCTAATTTTTTGCAAGCTCTTTTACAAGTGTCTTTTATTAATATGACCGTTGTTCGTTTTTTAATCTAAAATCTAGTCCTTATAATATTTTTCAAGTATACTTTTGTATTTGTTTGTCAAAACTCTTTGCGGATATATTCAATTGAGATCATTTTTCGTTATGCGAAAAGCTAATAACATCATCTACAACTTTTATACGTATGTCTCAATTTAGATTTGATGAAAACATAGTCAAATATTTTGTTGAAATATGAATAAGTAGCTATGAGGCCGAGGTCGGACCAACATTGTATAGGAATATAGTGTTAGACCAAAGTTGATTGAACTTAGGGATCATTTGACGCATTTTCATTTTTATTAATCGATAATTTAAATCACTACTAAAATATATTACCATTAGGGGTGAGCATGAGTTTGATATGATCCGATCAACTCGGTCAACCCGACTTGATCCGATTACTTTTGGGTCGGATTGGATCGGGTCATTACCTTGAATCAGGTCAAACCCGACCCGATTAATTTCGGATCGAGTAACGGGTTAAATGTTTAATTACCCGATAACCCAAAATTCGACAAGAATGACCAAAATTATAATATTAACATAATAAAACTTATTAATTAATACTAAAATTGCTTATATTTTAATATTTAAATTTTATCACTAATTTTATTTATTTTTATTATTATATTTTAAAATATTTTTTATTCATAAGATATATGAAAAAATCGAAGTCCAAAAATTTAATAGTTCAACGCGATGACCCGATTCAACCCAACTCGGGTTGGGTTGGGTTGGGTTTCAATTTTTTTAGCTTAACCCGACCCAACCCGATCCGATATTATTATTTTTGGGTCAGATCAAATTTTACCTCAAACTCGATCCATTATCACCCATAATTACCAATTTATAAGTATTAATAATTTAAATTATTAAACAAATAATTACTAAAATACTTTCAAAATATGTTGAATTTTACTAGTATTATTTTATATGAACAAAAGGATAAAACAAAAAAGAGAATTTGGACAAAATACATGGAGTTTAATAGTATCAATCTTCTATAAAATAATCTTTAGAAATCAAGAAAATGATGTTTAATAATAATATTTTTTATATAATATGAATATTTTAAAAAAATGGTTAAATAGATATCTTTCATGAGTGCTATCTTGATCATCAATAAGATGATAATTTAGATTAGTAAAAATAAGAATCATCGATAATATGGGTCTTAAGAATTTTAAATTAAATAATTCATAGTCTAATTAGATTACCTGATACTAAATTATGACATCTTAATTCTTCTAACTTGTTCATCTTGTCCATCTGCCCTAGTTTCTAATTTTCTCCAACCTTTCTAGGTTTAATCTATTTAAGTCAGTCCTCACTTCTTCTGACTTTTTTTTGAGCTCAACTGACTGCGTCCATCCAACCTGCTGTCGCACTCCTTCCTACCTACGTGAAGCCGGACTGACTTTCAAGGATTATCCATCAAACCTTCTGAATTTTTTGAATTACCATGCACCAAATCATTTTTATTTTTGTTAGAGGTTTCGGATGACATTACATATCTTTTCACCACCGTTTCAGTCTGAAACATAAAAATTGTTTAATTAAAAAGAATTAATATGAATTGCACAAACTTATGTTTTTCAAATTAATCTTTTTCGATAATAACATAATGGTATAACCCATATGTCCTAACAATTTGCAGTGCTACTCTGTTGCAGATGCCAAACGTTTGATCGGTAGGCGATTCAGCAATCCTTCCGTTCAGAGCGACATGAAGATGTGGCCTTTCAAGGTCGTCGAGAGTTCCAGGGGCAAGCCCACCATTGTCGTCAAGTACAAAGGCGAGGAGATGCAGCTCGCGCCGGAGGAGATATCCTCCATGATCCTTGCCAAGATGAAGGAGATTGCCGAAGCTTACTTGGGAACCACTGTAGAGAACGCCGTCATCACTGTCCCCGCCCATTTCAACGACTCCCAGCGGCAGGCCACCAAAGACGCCGGGCGTATAGCAGGGCTCAACGTCATGAGGATCGTCAACGAGCCCACGGCGGCCGCCGTCGCCTACGGCATTGATAAGAAGGCCGGCGACGGTATGGCGAAGATTGTGCTCATCTTTGATCTTGGCGGAGGCACCTTTGACGTCTCCCTTGTTAGCATCGAAGGCGGCGAGGTCGACGTGATCACCATGGGCGGCGACAGCCACCTCGGCGGCGAGGACTTCGACAACAGGATGGTGGAGCACTTCGTCCTGGAGTTCAAGAGGAAGTACAAGAAAGACATCAGCGACGACCCGAGGGCGCTGCGGCGGTTGCGGACGGCGTGCGAGAGGGCGAAGAGGATCCTCTCCTCGGCCTGTGAGACCACCATTGAAGTGGACTGCCTCTTCGCCGGCATCGACTTCTACACCACCATCTCTCGTGCCAAGTTTGAGGAGCTGAACAAGGACTTGTTCATGAAGTGCATGGACACCTTGTCCAAGTGTCTGAAAGAAGCGCTCATGATTAATAGCATCGTCGACGACGTCGTCCTCGTCGGCGGCTCGACCAGAATCCCAAGGATTCAGCAGCTGCTGCAGGAGTTCTTCAATGGCAAGAAGCTCTGCAGGAACATCAACCCGGACGAAGCCGTTGCGTACGGCGCCGCCATACTCGCCGCGAATTGTAGTGGCGAGGAAGACAGCAAGGTTCGGAGCCTGTGGCTCTCGGACGTGACCCCTCTGTCGCTTGGGATCGCCACCATTGGTGGCATGATGGACGTGTTGATACCGAGGAACACTGCTGTCCCGACGAAGAAGGAGAAGGAGTTCACGACCCGCTACGACAACCAGCGCACCATTGTCATTGAGATCTACGAGGGTGAGAGGGGTTTGATCAAGGACAACAACTTTCTGGGGAGGTTCGAGCTCAACAACATCCCTCCCGCGCCCAGAGAAGTCCCAAAGATCCGCATCTGCTTTGAGGTGGATGTGGACGGCATAGTGAACGTGACAGCTGAGGACAAAGCCACGAGGAACAAGACCAACCTCACCATCACCAACGATCACAGCAGACTGAGCGAGGAGGAGATCGAGAGGTTGGTCCAGGACGCGCAGAGGTACAGGACGGAGGACGAGAAGCAGAAGAAGAAGGTGAAGGCCAAGAACTCGTTGGAAAGCTACGCCTACAACATCAAGAGCACCATGGACAACACAAGCATTAGCTCGAAGCTCTCCAAAGCAAAGATAACGAGGCTCGACAACGCGATCCAGCAGACGATCCGCCTGCTCGATGACTTCCAGCTTGCTGAAGTTGAGGACATTGAGCGCCAGAAGAAGGAGCTCGAGCGTCTATGGACTCCCACTATCGCCGGGATGTACGTGGGCGACACGCAGGGACCGGGACGGCGCAGGCACGAAGATCATCCTGCCCGTGGTACCGGCGATGATGAAGCTTGACGCCAAGTTTAAGACTGTCCAATTTCTAAGTGCCAAGTAGTTTGTGATCATTGTTGGAAGCATGCAATTTCCTACCTCTCTTCAGTCCTTGCTGCAGCGAGTGTGGTCTATGTAAATAGCAATATCAACTGTCTGTGTTTTCTTATTTACATTTTACTTAATGTTACCGCTTATCTTAGGACTTAACCGTAACTATCCAAAAATTTCCAAATATCTCAACAATCAAATTCAAATTCGAATCCTCTCAAATTTTTATCTCCTCCAAAGATATTCTCATAATTAGACAATAAAAATCAGAATCTTGGTTATTTTAAAATTAGAAATTTATTGATTGTCCAAAAATCTGGACTCTTGGATTATAAATAAACTCCTACGGGTTGAGCCACAAATTTTTTATTCAGAAGATTGTGGTCGGTCCTAAGTAAGAAAAATCTCTCTTGCTCGTCTTTTTGCGTGTTCTTCAATCTTTCTCTCATCCTATGAATTTTAATCGGCCAAGGAGAGGAAGATCCTCTCAACAAGAGAGACGCTAAAGAGGACGTCCCTGAAAGGTTAGGACAAATTCCGATGGACCCAAAGGTATGTTCCCTGGTGGATTCCTAGTACATAAAGTAAAGTATTTAGATGTGCATTTGTTGAATTTTTCTCTGGTTCGTCTTTAAAGATCGTATGATACGATCTTGATTCTTGCCCTCATAAAACGGGCCACGTCAGTCAGACGCATGGCCGGATCGGGGGCAGCAACCGTGTGTCGACGAGCGCTTGCGCGGCCGAGTGCGCGACAGAACGCGCCAGGCGCTGTGCGCGCCTGGCGGCGCTACGCGTGACCCATCATGCCAGGCGCGCACCGCGCCTGGCTGTGCTGTGCGTGCACACTGGGCGACGCAAGCCCATAAGGAGGCGGAGCGCGGCAGCGAAGCGCGAGGAAGGCGGACGCGAGGCCGGAACACGACGTGGGCGACTGCCGAACAAACCCTAGGGCCAAATGACGCGATCTGGAGAGCGGCAACAATATGCACGACGAGCGCGACAGCGGGCGGTACACGACGGAACACAACGGTGCCGCGGAGAGACACGACGAGCGCGGCGGCGACGCTGTGAACGACGAACAACAC
>LTAE01001196.1:2814-14624 GCA_001647135.1 Pontederia paniculata | reverse complement strand
AGTCAGTTGTGAATCATGTCTGAAATTTCTGGATTCCCTCCCGCTTGCCATCGTTCGTTCCTCCGATTCCGGCCTGCACGGACACGGCCAACTCAATCAGCTCACACCATCTTCTTCGCGTCGTCGAGGAGAGTATGATCGTACCTTCCGATGTTCGAGCAGCTGCCGGAAATGACGTCGCCGCCGCTGCCCTGTCGCTACTGGGAGAGAACGAGAGGTGAAGATGGGGAAAGATGGGGAAAGAGGGGGAAGTCACTGTAGCACTCGTATGAAGAAGAGGAGAAGGAATCATCTGTTGTTATATATATAAAGTATATGACATGTGTCGCAAATCTGACGGTCGATCCAATTTATTTATTTGCAAATATCTATCCTGCGAAAAGACGAGTTTACCTATGTAAATTCAAAAATTTACTCGCCCGCCACTAGGCTTTTGGGCTACTTTTTGTGTGGGCTTACATAAGGACCTTGTTGAGGTAAGGGTGCAAGATTAATAACACAAGCAGGACGCCGCCCATTGTTTAAGAGCCGGCATAGTTAATTATATAGGGCGGGTAGCGTGGCTGCTACCTGGTTCCTGTTGTTTAGTTTGCTCTCGTTGTTCAACGAAGAGGATTCACGTGCATCCTCCCCTTTTTGGGCATTGGCCGTGGTAGTGCACCACCACTGGCAGCCGGCGTACCTGGAAGACTTATGAGCAATAAAAATTTATCCCAAAGTCATCTTAATATATTAATGGGATAAGATCTAAGATTGCTAAAGTGATTCATATTAAAGTACTTACACTAATATAGGGTTTCATATATCTTGTTTATGTCCTGATGCTGTTCCAGGACAGAGATATAATCCTGATGCTGTTCCAGGATATATTGACCCTATCTATGTTCTGATGTTGTTTTAGAACATGATATATAATCCTGATGCTGTTCCAGGATATTGTCTTTCCTTGAGGCTGTTCCAGGGTAGTTTATTCCTGAATAATGATAGTTCTACCTGATGTTATTTTATGATATTTTTTATTTTCCTAATGTTGTTCCAGGTTAGATGTAATATTGATATCTTCACGTTATTTCAGGATATGGATGGTTTTCCCTGAGGTTGTGACAGGTAGAAGGTAGGTATGAACCCCTGATGTTGTTCCAGGAGTATGACCTTGACCTTATGTTTAGAGCAAACTTAGATTGTGATATCTATTGTTGACCATTGATCTAAGTAGAAAAGCCTGACTAAATGTCATTTTCATGTCGATATATAATTACTTATTTTATGTACTTGTTGCCTTACATACTGAGCGTTTTATGCTCATGGGATATCGTTTCTCCTGTGTTGGATCTCACAGGTAACTAGGCTGTGGTGGATTCCTAGTGTTGGTGGTGTGTGTGATAACTGATGCTCGTGGCGAATACTATCTGCACATGGATGAGCCTTTGAGTCTCATTTATCATTAGGTCTCTCTATTTTTGGTTTATTGAGTTGTATGGCTACCGGCCAAGATATTGCACTTCTTGTTGTTGAGAGACATGTAGATTCTTTATCTGTTTATCTTCCGCATTTTATCTATTGGACTCTTTAATCATCTCAGTCTTGTTTCGTAATTTTTTGTTGACTAGTCAAAGGATCAAAGCATAAGTCAATAGCGTCTCTAGGTCCACATCTCGATCACGTGGCGGGATGTGGATTTTGGGATGTTACAATTAGGTATCATAGCTTAAAGTCGGGACTCTCTTGACGTCTTCAATGTAGTAATTATGGTGAGGCATTATTACCGCACGTGACATTTAAATCTAATTAGTCAGGCCAAGCTCGACCTCTAAAACAGAGTAATGGCATTTGCGGGGATGTATTATTACCACGCATAACATTTAAGTCAGTGGTCATGCACCAGGTGACCAAAGTCCATGACAGGAGCACCCTGAGAGCAGAATCCTGGATCGTTTCTAGTTTTTCCAGCTAAGCAACCATCTGTGCACGGTGGTGTGTAGATAGGAACATTGTATCACGTAGAAGAATAATATGATTATCATACATGATGCGACCACAAAAAAATAATAATGTTTGTGGCTGCAACTCTCAAGGGATACTGTATATCATAGTTGTTCGATATGAATGGCATGCTTAATTTTTCAGCAATTTTATACATGTTCTGGAGCAAGAGAAATTCCTGTGGTTCATGTTAAGCAACCAAGTTTGCTGGTTCTTTCCATTATTTGTATCCACTAATTTTCTAGTGGACTCTTCTGCATTCATAAAGAACTAAGTATTAAAGATATTATTTGGAAAAGATGTTAATCTTCATGCGCCATTGTCTTAGGACAACGAAGAAGACTTAAAAATCTTAACACGTTATAGTATTCATTGTAGAAAAGGGCTTTCTTGTTCACTGGGACTGTGTATGAATGGAACATTACAACTTTTAGCCCTTTTCATCTCCTTGCAGAACCATGAGACAAATCACTCGTATTATATTTTGCACTGTGACGCAAGACCTTCGATTTTCTCACATTTCCTCCGAGGTAAGAGCATATCCATGTTGATATGAGAATTTATACACCATAAAGGCTAGCGATCAGTCAAAATGACCAAGCCATTGCCACTTAGACTGCATGCAGAAATATCAAAGGTGCAACCATTGCTATTTAAATAGGAAGTGAGGTCTCCACTGAAGCATGACCAGACACTCGCAGCAGATGTGTCATGACCTTGGACTGCTCCAGGGAGGTAGAAATCCCACGTATACTCTGCATCTTATAATGCTGGATGGGATACAAAACGCATAGATGGAGACAACACATTAAAGCAGAGACAGACACCATTAACGGAAAAGGAAAGCAGATATACCACTTCCAGAAGAGATTTTTTCTAATTGTGGGATTAAAATTTACCAGTAAAAAATATCATGTGCATCGTATGATGTCCCCTCCCTTCCTCTTTGTTTCTAATTTAGAGGATTAAGATTTACCAGTAAAAAATATCATGTACCTCATATGATGTCCCCCTTCTTCCTCTGGGCATACTTGGGATCATAAGAGCAACATCTCTTGAAGATTCGTTTGATGATTGCTAGATCAAACATCAGAGAAAATACTAGCATTATAAGCTACTTAAGGAAAACAAGCAACATTGGCAAGCAAGATCTTACCAAGACAATCCTCTTTTCAAGGGAACAAAATGGCAAACACAAGGCACAAGGAAATAGGTAGAACACATTCAGAGAAAAGTGAGGCAAACATGCAAACATATAAAGCAAAGAACCAATTTTTAAATCATCAACGTAGTGACTACCTACTGTAGACTGGAAGAAACATTTCATGGTCTCTGATTACTGGAAGTCTGAGAGCACGAACATAGAAGTGACAAAATAATGTTTGTGCAAAGAGGCCATACATAATCCACCATTATCACTACAAGAAAAATGTCAGACATAAAGCATCATATCATCAATTAAATATGTGGGAATAGATGACAAAAGATTTGGTTATTACCATAATAATTTCGACCAAAGTTGTTGTTCGTTACTAAAAGGCTAAGCAAAAATAATTCCAAATACTTGGAACCACGGTGAATATCAAATTGTCTCGCAATGTTTTAATGAAACAAGATGCAAAAGCAATAATAATTTCAATTAAACAATTATCATCCTACATACTAGTAACATAGGCTCATCTAACAAAAAATTGAAACCTATGTGTTCATCTAACATGCTGATTACATTCCAATTGGGCACAACAAAACACAAAGTTAAGCCAACAGAAAGAAGTTGCCAAAGGCAATGTGCACATGGTAAAGATTCACTTTGATTCCATATTTTCCTTTTTATGATACAGAATTAGTAAACAATGGAAGATCGACCATGGCAAAATACAGACTATATGTGTTTCAACTTAAAAGAAGTTCATTCGTTCCAAGATGAGGAGGACGCATGCTCACATGAACCTCATGTTCTTCAGGTTCAACACGATGTTTGGGGACCATTATCTCTAGCACAGTTCCAGTCTCATCATAGTAAGCTTCCAGCTTAGCATCTTCAGGAATCCGTGTAGCCAGTGGTATTTCCCGTACAAACTCGCCAGGAGGGCAATGCTCAGGACAAGGGTCTGTCAGCTTGAATGTCCTATCATGCCTCTTCAGAAAAGGCATACAAGCAGTACTAACACATGATATCTTAACTACCCCATGAGTTAGACTGTTTTTCCAAGAAACTTTTACCCTCTGATGATCAGCGAGGGGCAGGCTAACCATAATGAGGTATCCTTCTTCATCCTCATATATTGTCTTTGCAGCAGTCACTGGTCCACATGCATGCCTCATTACACCAGTAAACTCATTCAGCCATGATGGTTCAGCTGGATGGATTTCCATATCTTGGGACCTATCTAGATATGAATTACCAGAAAGACAGCAATCCTCATCCATCCCATGGGGGAAGAAATCCTTCCTGCGTTTGTTGCACTTGGGGGAAAGATCCATGTAATCACCACCAGAATGATTTGGTTGCTGTGTTGATAAATTAAGGCCTGAACCATTAAGCAATTTCCTTGAATTGGGATGAGTCGAGGTCTTCAAGGGTGGAGGAGGAGGCCTCTCGAGTTCAAATTCAGTGCTTGGAAGATTCCTCCATGATCCAAAATCACTAGCCTCAGGTGGAATCGTGAAATTCAAATCTCTTCCGGTTAGCTCCACCCATTTCTTGCGATCTGCATCGGTAACCAGCGAGAGATTTGGTGACCTCACCACCTCAATCCCATGAACACACTGTGGGTTTGACAGGCCTCTGTACTGTTTCCGCTGCATCTTGTGAGATCGCACAAAACCTTTGTCAACACTGAAAGGGAACTGAGGCTCTCCAAGACGTGAGTGTCCATTCATGTAGCTCCTCAGCTGCATTTTCCCAAGTGCATTCTCCGGCCTTTCCTTGAAGACCCACATGTACATATTCTCCATGTCATGCTGCACAAGGAACACGTCCAACTTCAGGTCCGACTTATCGAAGCCCGAGACACCATTTGCATCACGGATAATCTTGCTCTTAGATTTCTCCAAAAGCACTGGCTTGAAATAGAAATTGAAGAAGAACCATGCACCCCAGATGCTATCTCCTCGCTTAGCACACTTCCGGGCTCCAGCAGCACCACCTGCAATAATACCAGACTTGGGGAGGTTGAGGACAGTCTCATCATAGATCTGTGGCCCGAGGCCTACGTCCAACATGTCGCAGGGATCTGGATTCCAGGACTGCTGTGGAGGGGAGCGATCAGCAGAGAGTGGAAGATTGATGTCAGGAGGACCGGACAGGACGATCTGCTGTCGCTGCTGGATCAAGAGCTCGCGGTCAAAGTCATCATGGGTTGGAGGAGCGCCAGTCGGATCCATGGAGAGAAGGGTGGAGGGATGGTGGTTCTCCATGGAGAGAGTGGTGAGAAGGGCCTCCCCCATGGCACGGTCACGCTCGCTGTTTCTCTCCGTCCTTTCCGTCGTTTAATCACCTGCTCCCCCGGTCTGATCCTGTCTATCTGATGCAGCTCACAATTCACAGCACCCAACAGAAGCATCCCATCAAAGAAACCCTCACGACTCTACTCCATCAGACATCCAACCAGCACGATCAATCCCCTCTATGAAACCAAAACTAATTTATAACCAATCCCTACTCAAAGGAAGAGCAAACGCATAGAAAAGATGAACAAGGTTCAATTTTTAACTAATTCAACCGACTATAACAACAAAATGATCACCACTCCTTAGGACCCAAACTAAATCGTACTATTTCCAATGTCCAAGTTCCAAAAGAACAATTTTTTGGCTACCAAAGGAGACAAAAGGCAACACCTTTACTGATCTGGCGCTACAAAAACACCCGAAACCCGACAAAAACGTGAGGGACGAGCCGCACTGGAGGGATCAGACCGACGCCCATCTTCCCATCAATGGATCGAAAGGGCGTTACGAGGAACCAGAGATGGGAGCAAGGATTGCGGACAAGGAATCGAAATCCCCCACCCCCCACCAGGAATCGAAGGGTATCTCGGACGGATTACCTTTGGGAGCTCGAGGGCCACATCTAGGGTTCGAATCAGAGGCGAACAGAACCCCCGCGAAGCGTCGCCCGCCTCCAAGCTCTTTGCTTTCTCTCTCCTCTCTCCTCTCTCCTCTCTCTGTCTCTCTCCTATTTCTAGGGTTAACGTTTATAGATGACAGGTGAATCGTTGATAGAGCCGAGAGGGAGGAGAAAGAAGAAGACGATGGTGACGTCGTTTAAATGCCGCGTAAACACCGCGCCGTCGCCGTTACTTAACGGCAACGGACACTTGGATCTGGCAATTTCAAAATATCTGCCATTATATATTGAAAATGTTAATTATTATTATCAAATATAAAAATATTTGATAATTTTAATTTTCAAGATTATTTTGAAGAATTAACTACAAAACTGATTACTATGCTTTCACATGTATTTCCGATAATTAAACTTATCTGTTTTGTATATTTCAATATATTCTAATTTCAGTTGTAACAATTAAAAAAAAATTGAAAATTTTCGTGACAGTATATATATATATATATATATATATATATGATGCGAGAAAAACACTATCAACAAGAAAGAAAGCTAAAAACCTTATTTTTTTTCTCATTAATTTAATTTGTATTGTATTTGTTAGCTTTTGCATGACCTTGTGAATATTATGGAGGGTGTGGTAAAAAAGGAGAGGCCCTCACAAGTCTTTGTCTTCTTCTCTTTTCAATTTTTATTTATTTGTGGAGGCAGGAGAGAGAAACTTCTACACATGAAAGACCTTTTAATCATCATCTTCATTTTTGAAAATAATATGCCCCTTGTCAAAAAATCTTTGTTCAAGTGTATATATAATATTTTATTTATATGACGAAGTGATTATCTAGGAATCTGTCATCTGTTAAAGGTTGACTGAATGGATCAGGTTATGGCTTCATTTCAATGTAAAACCTTTTATTTTTCTAAAATTCAATTGATATTGACATGAATAAGTTGTTTGGCCATTTAACTCAAAAAAAATTTCGGAGATATTTATTATGCTGGGAAACAGATAAGATATTCAGACAGCGAAATTTTGATACCACCAAAAATGGAAACAAAAATTTCAAGTAATCAAAAAAATCGAAAAATTAGACTATGTCCAACGGATCACGCCTACTAAGAAAAAGTATTTATGGGGGTTTTTCTTTTCAGTGTTGCGAAGAATGTATAAGCTCAAAAAAAATATGGTTGAAATTGAAAAGAGAAAAACTATAATATATCAAGGAACTGAGAAGGAAGAGTAAGATTGAGAAGAGTTAAATTTGTGAGACAATTAAGATTGCATTTACTTCGAAAATAAGTTCTGTCACAATATGTTTCTGGTTTACAATAATGGAAATATCTCTTATCCTTGTTGTTTAAGATCAGGGTTCTCTCAGTACATGACCTTTCAATTGAGAAACTACTATTGGCCTTTTGCTTGCAGGAACAAGCAACCTCTGCACAACTTGGGTTTCTTTTGTCTAAATCTGACCTCGCTGAAATGTCAATTTCATGTCTAGGTGTCCAGTTATCTCAAGAATATTTCTTCATGACCACATATTAAAAATCAGCAATTAATTGTTGACAAGTTAAGGTTTTGGGTGCTGCAAACTGCTGTAGCTTCTGAATATACAACTTAATTGTTGGAGATCAGGTAAGTTAAATAGCATTATCACCATATCATTTGGAGGCCACAACAGAGATGGTATCATGGATGAGTTGCCTATTAGGCCGCTGACTTAAAAGTCCAGATTCTAAAATCACTGGTTGCAGGATGAAGGACTGAAGATTATGATTAATAATAAGCGCCACAATCAGATAAGTTGGAGATGACAACAATGAAGTACTCCATGGCATGCTCGTCAGCTGTTGTATGTAGGATTACTTGCAGGAAGGCAAAAGTGCAGGAAAGACTCAGAACACAAATCCAAGGGAAGTATCTAAAGAGAAAAAAAAAGTACAAGTTGGATTTTGAAAGGGGGCATACTTACCAAATAAGGTACATGCCATAAAGGAAATTATTATGATGGACAGCTGTTCCAAAAGATTGCATGTATCCTCTATCATGCATGTTCTGTGAATAAGAACATTCAGAGTACATATGGTACTAAAGAATCAGGAGCAAAAATTAAATGGAGTAATTGCCCACCAGGAATAGTCTGGTTATGATTCGCCGAACAAAAGGCTTCATGAATGATTGATGGACTTTTCAATCATTGTGCTGGAATATGATTACTGAGCTATTCAGATCCAACAGGTCCAATATATACTTTCCATATTATTCATATCAGTTCATTGTATAGTTTTTTAAGTTCTGCTAGTTGAAAATGACCACCTATTGTAGAAAAACTTAACCTTTTTAATATGTAATTTATGCTAATAATTGCATAGATATTCGGGGTACAGGAAGAGAATCATCAGCTCCATGGCACTGAATCATTGACCTTAAAAATATCTCCAATGTGGTAAGAGCCAGAACGGAAGCTAGTGAAATCATTTTTAAATACAAGATCCATTCTGAACCAATGGGCAGGCCATACACCTGATCATAATTCTGTGATCCATGCCTTCCCGGATACTACCTGCTGTGCTTATTATTGCTTTCAGCCCCTTGTCATCAGCTCATCATGTTTTTCTCCCTTATATAATGCACCTTCCATCTCCAGTTCTGGGAATTTTTGTTCAAAATTCTAAAAGATACATATACGATTTTCAGTTCTATTAATTGTACTACATCTGCAACAAAGTTTTCCTTAGTTTTTTTTTTTCCAAAGACCTGTATCAGTTGACTGACTACTACATCTGGATGCAACCTCAAGTTATATTATGACACCAGCGCTGTTGAGTGCTAATAAATTGTAGAAATTAAGGGCAATTTCGCACCAATGTGTGGCAGATATAACTGGACCACTTTCTATTCATTTCTCTTTCTCCAGGGAGAACACATTTATCATCTTATCAGAGAATTTTGTATATCATGAGGCTATCAGTCTCCGATCGTAGCGTGTTCAAACGCGAAGCCAGGCTGGGAAAGCATTAGCAGCAGCAACATGTGCAGAGGGGGCCTTCTTCCAAGGCCTCAACTGCGACCTGCATTATCGTGGATAGATGGTGAGAGGAATTTGGAGGAATCAAGAAAGGGATACTTTGACCTCTCCTTAATTCATAAGTACATCTGAAACCAGACACTTGTACAACCTGGGAACGTTACAAGATAAGATATACTACAAAGTTCCGAATTATATATCGTAAGGCATGACAACATCTCCATGTATACAAAAAAGAACTAAACATGAAGTATATATATCCATTGAGAGTATAGCAATTTTTAATCGTGCTGTTATGGTGGCTACATAAACAAACTAAAAGAAACAGAAAGAAGCATTGAAGCATCCCATGATCTGCAGACAAAAACTTTGCTGAAACCCATAAGTCATCAACTTTTTACATGAATGTGGATGGAATCTGTGAGCAGAACTGGGCAATGGTTATGGCCTTATCAGCTATCCATTTTGCTGTCTTGGTATTGGCCGAGGGACCAGTTTCCACAGGGTTACAGAAAAGATGTTGCTTGGCCTCACCATGCACACTGCAGCTCTCCAAGGGTTTACTGCATGAGCCCACCATACTGTTCCTTCCAAGTAATCAGCTTCATGGCATTGGAGGAGCATCCACTTTTACGAGATGTGCATCATTCAGCATATCTTCAACTCCATGCATGAGGTGTGCAACAGGAATGCATATTCCTCCATGATGAACAACTTTTGGCCCCAAGAATTCAAAGACATGTATAGAGTATATGCAAAATTCTGTGGGCTACACTTGCAAGACCTTATGCCTATCTCTTGAAGGGTCTACTAAGTAAATTTTCCAGAATTAATTTTCAACACAGAATAATCTATTAGCCTTCAAAAGTAATATTATTAAATCAATTTTTGGTCTAATAACTTAAGTGAAAGAACACTACTTCATGGAATCAATCTCGTCTTTTTTCTAACATTTATCTCTCCATGCTGCCCATCAATGAATAAACTAGATTAATTGTCCAAGATTTCTTCTGGTATTATATGCTTATATATCCAAATGAGATTTGTAATTGCTTTGTCGAGAACTATTTTTATATGAAAAATTAGGTGATTGAAGAAATGAAAAATATTATATATATTGTGTGCATGGAGATGAGATAAGGGCAAGCATTTATCAGATGATGGCAACTTGAATCATATAATAAAAGAGGGAACAACTTGGGACCAAATCCGAGTCTGCTCCTTAGTAAGATTCAGCGCCATACCATGCGCAGCCATCTGCTAACTCATTAAATGAATTGCACACATTTGATTACTGCATAATTTCTTTTTCCTTTTCCGGTGAGGGACAATGGGACATAAACAAGTTGTAGAATTCAGTTCAAAACTTGAACTGGTTCTTATGCAGATGTCAGCTTGATCTTTTGATCCTACTAATGTGAAAGGACTTGCTTGCATGCGTAGAAAACTTTGAAACTCCTATTATAATTATTTATGCTATGGAGAATTTTTCTCTTTTATCTAATTATTTATTTGCCTTCAAGCAAACTCCTTTAATTTGAATGAGCATTAGATTATGAACAGTCAGACGTAGCATCATTCTAATGTCTTACATGCATGCATCAAAATGAAAATGACAGATGAAACATTTTATTTTACTCAGTCAAGTCGCAAGGAGGAGTTGGAATATGGATTTGTCATTTATCTATCCATTCCATGCAACCATGTTCACATACCAGTCATGCTTGCATCATCCAATTAACAAATCCAAATTATGGTACCTATGTCATGCTTTCATGCTTAGAAGTTGCAATAATAAAAGTACTACTTGAAAGTCAAAATATCTTGTACTACCAACCATCCTAAAAACTCTATATTAATTTGTCTATAAAAACTTTTACTAATTTTAATTATGTTCGATGAGTTGAGTTATGTTTAGCGGAAGCATATAATTTCAAAGGCAAGTAGATAGAGAGAGAGATCACAGAAAAACAAACAGACACACAAACACAAGGTTTATTGACGAGGTTCGGTCGAACTCCTGGCCTACGTCCCCGCTTCGATCTTCTCGCACCGAGATCTCCGGAGATTACTAACTCCTTCTTCAAGAGCGAAGACTCTTTTACAAACTTCTCCTTTCTTGCACGATAATAAGGAGACAACCTCTTACAGTCCGCACAGAACTCTCAATCTCTTCTATCCTGGATTCTTCAATCGAATCGCAGAAGGGGAACTAAGGCTTTCTTTCGCTCAATGCTCTCACTGAAATTTGCTAAAGTTACTTTCCAAAACTCTTGGGATTACATTATATACTCTGCACTAATGACCTAATTCTCTTACTCAAAAAATTAGCCGTTAATGCAAGTAAAGTACCTTCAACTACTCCTCGGTCGCCCACTGCTCCTACCTCGGTCGACCGCTGCGTTGGTGAAATCTCCACTTGAACTGTCGTCTGGTGCTTCGATCGTCCATCGCTCACCCCCGGGCGTCCGCAACTTCAAGTGTCGAAGTCTTTCTCCCTCAATCAAGTTCCTTCGGACGTCCGCCACCACCTGTGGCCGCCCGAACTTGACATGAATACCTCTCTTCAACTGATCTTTGGTCGCCCGTTGATTCACTTCAGCCTCCTGGACGCCCAATCTCCAGTTGAAGAGTACGGTCAATCTCCTTTGGTCGCCCACGCTTCATCTTCGGTTGACCGATCTTGACCTTCACCAGCTACCACTCATCTCTGATCGCCCGCTGAC
>LTAE01001195.1:46276-58291 GCA_001647135.1 Pontederia paniculata | reverse complement strand
ATATATATATATATATATATATATATATATATATATATATATATATATATATATATATATATATATATATATATATATATATACATATACATATATGTATATGAAGGAATGAGAATGGTTATACAATTAATCAATTGGCAATGACTATATATGTCATGAAGTTTCTCATGTCCAAATATTTTTTGTGCTCAACATCAATTCTCAAACATTATTAATGACCTCCAAAATTATATTGACGAAATATACCAATGAAAAAGAAGAAAAGACATGCAAGACAATATAAGTATTAGTATAAGACCTCAAGTCAAATGTGTCACATGTCCATTAATCTCTTAATTAAGATATTAGTATAACCAAATAACATAAGTATTATTATAATTAATGTTTTATATTAAAATCAATAACAATTTATTTGAAAATTAATTTTATTTTTCCTACTTATACTAAAAACATAAATATGAAGAAATAAAAATAAAATATATAATAAATTTTGATATGGGTTGAAAAGAAAATTAAAATGAAAAAATGAAATTATTTTTTTTTGTAATTGGATTCCAATACATTAAATTATAAAAATAAATAAAGATAACTAGAATATTCTAACATATGAATGACTAGCATTATTATTAAAACTAAAAATAACTGTGCATTGGAAGGGATGAGAATTATTGCCAAATTAATCAATTGATAATGAAGATATCTGTCATGAAGATTTTTACGCGCATTGGTTTTATCCTACAACACAATTTCTCAAACATCATACCTCCAAAGTTATATGGACGAAATATACTAATGAAAATAGGAGAAAAAGATATGTTTGTCTTCATCTCAAATGTGTCGCATATTCATTAATATATTATGGTATTAGTATAACAAAACAACATAAGTAGTATCATTATTAGTGTCTTATATTAAAATCAATAATAATTTATTTGGAAATTAAATTCTATTTCTTTTACTTACACAAAAAAAAAATATGAAGAAATTAAAATAAAAAAATATAATAAATTTTGATATGAGTTGAAAAAATTAAAATGAAAATAATTATAATAAAGTTTATAATGAATTCTCATTAATTTTGTTTAAAAAATAATATACATGATAATGTTTTAACATATAAATGACTAGCATTATTATTATAAAATTAAAAATTTTGGACAAGTTCTTCCAAGTTTACGAACCTGAAATAATGGATTTAATTAATGTTTTCGTTATTTTTTGGATAGATTATATTTCACATTCAATTTGAAATAAAAAGTGGAACTCCTTAGCATTAATATGCTTCATGCAAGAGATTTTTAAGAAATCTTAGTGCCTATAATAAAGATAATGTTATTCTTCGTCTATCCAGATATGCAAATATGAGAACATGAACATGATGTAATAGCACATCTTTAAATTTGTGGACTAACATGTCTGAAATTAATTTTTACTTGTGTCATTTATATATTTATAATTTTCTTAATACATGCAAGTTATTCTTGAAATAAAAAGTCTCACACTGTGAATGTTTTCTATATTTTCTAGTAACATCTGAAAATGGGTTAAAATATGAATATAAGATTAATCTCATATAGTTGATTTTTTTAATAACATTAATATCACACGAATGGAAGATGTTTATTATGAATTTTATATTTAACACTACTCGGGTTATTAGTGTATTGAATTGACAAACTAGTTAAGTAGAAAATCTGATTTTTTTTTCCTATGAACTAAATGTGAAGATGTTTTGATGCATAACATGACCAATTCTTCGAGTAGTTGGTACTAGTACAAGTTATACCTGCAAACACAAATATCATATAATGGACCAAACTAGTAAATATATTTAGTTTGATGTATTTGATGATATTAAAATTTTAATTATTATAAACACGAATCTCATATTTAATTTATGTAAAATTGACTACAACAAATAATATCACTTAATAGATAAAAAATTGTGTTAAAAATATAGTTACACGTAAGTACATCTACATCAAAGAAATAAAATAAAAGGAAAAAATAATAAATTTAAGTTTCATTTACTTATTTATTTATTAATATATGCTAATATTTTTATTTTAACTAAAACATTTATATTAAAATTTTAATTTTAATAAAATAATGTAATTTCATATTTCAGAATTTTATTTATATCTATTTAAACCAAAGAAAAATAACTACTGAATATAAAAACATAATATTTTTTAATTACACCTTTTATATTCTAAATTTATAATTACATCAGTACCTAAACTACTTTTCTAAAATTTATTTTTCAAATTTTACGTGAATATAAATGAAAGCGCATGAAATGATTTTTCCACTATTCCAACTATCTCTTATGTCTTGCAATTTTACGACTTACCAAATTGGCCAAGTTTGTATGCGTTCAATGATCAAATTGGCTCATAAAATAATTACATGTTATCATATATTATACGAAAAAGAGAAATGTTTTAAAGAAAATTAAAAACTAAAATTCGTAGAAATTAGTAAGGTTACAAAAATATGAATAATCTAATTTTTAATATTGGCCATCCGAAAGACATGTACACGACGGCGGCGGCGGTATTTCTTCATTCCCTTTTGAGGGGGAGCGGCGGGTCAACTACTTGGCTCTCTCCTCCGTCCACTTCCGCTTCAACTGCCAACAGCACCCACCGCCGCAAAGTTCTGTGATGTCTTGCTTCGGACGCAGCCGTGGGACGCCGTCGCCTGGGGCCGCCGTTCCTCTATCATCCTCGCCACTGCCGGAGGACGGCCATCGACGGCGCCGACCAGGTTCTCGTGCCGCGTAAGTAGGGACACCGTTTGCCGTAGTAGTAGTAGTAATAATAATACTGTAATACTAGCGCTCGATCCCACCTCTCCATTCCCTTTGACGAGACCTTCTTTCTTCCACGTCTCTTGCTGTCGACCACCCACCAGTTGATTGATGTAATTCCACAGTGAACAGCAGCAGGACGAGGAGCTCAGCATCAGCATCAGTGACGATGTTGACGGCGAGAGGATCAGGAGCCCATTGTCTTCTACCGCGCAGACGCCGCCTTCTGCAGCATCTATCGGCGCTTCGCCAACCATCAGCCTCAGCCAAGAGTACACCCGCGCCGTCCAGACCTCCTCCTACAAGGAGATTTGGTTAAAGATCCACGGATCAGAAGCTCGACGGCAGAGAGGAGGAGGAGGAGGAGGAGAGGAGGACTGCGACGAACACGAGGAGGAAGAGGAAGAGGAAGAGGAAGAAAGCGTCCTGCAGCCGAACCGCAAGTTGATTCAGGAGGCCCTCCGCGCCGTGCCTCCCAGCCGCCTCTCCCGCCTCGTGTCCGAGTACTTCGACAGCAGCGAGCACACCTCCCATTTCTGCCTCGCCCTCTTCAACGCCATACAAAGTGCCCAGACCATCTACGCTCGCATCGACCAACTACTTGATCTATTTCAGCCGTCTTCCGCCTCTTCCGACGACCGTTCCTCTCCTTCCTTGTGCGGCACTTGGCGCTGCGACGCGCCACCAGAGGCGCTGGCGCGTGCCTCATTGTCTCTTCCGTGGGGGTTGTTGTGGCCGGCTTGGTCTTGGCCACACATGCGCTGGTGACCCTCATGGCAGGTCCGGCCTTGTTGCTAGGCGGCTGCCTTCCTACCAGGGACCTCCTAGCGGGATCCAGGCAGCGGCTAAAGGTTCACATGGCCCAGCTCGAGGCTGCGACCAGGGGGGCGTACGTCCTCAATAACGATCTTGACACCATTGAGCGTCTGGTCGCAAAGTTGCATGGCATGGTGGAGGATGATAAGGAACTGATGCGATTGGGACTTGCAAAAGGGAGAGGACAACGGCACCATATCGAGGGGGTGGTGTCCCGAATTCGACAAAACCGTTTGAGGTTTGTGTCCCAGCTCGACGATCTCGACCAACATCTCTGCCTCTACTTTGCTGCTGTCAACCGTGCCAGATCCTTGCTGCTGGGACAGCTCCACGAGCAGCACCTCCACAACTGACACAGCTCATGACGACTTTTTCTCTTATATTCCAGGTAAATTAACAAATATCATTGTCCACCAATTACTATTACATGTGCTCACATGACTGTATGAATGTTCACCTGAGAATCGGAGAACACAAATTCCATTCATCATAATTAATCTTTGGTAGTAATTTTGCACTTGTCTGATATGTAATACCTTAATAAAAGAAAGTTTTGGAAACTGTAAGTCTTTACTCTTTAAAGAATGCTATCTCTTTCCTTGTTTTCATTGGAGATTTTCATGTAGCTGATGTTATTATGTTCTAATCGAAATAGAAAAAAAAGTAACTTTTGCCCATTGACCCTAATTTTTGATGTTTTGTTCATATGCAACTGCATAATTAGGTCGGAGAACTTTTCTTTTTGGAAAGGAGGTCAGAGAATTAATGACAACCCAGTCCTAATTTAGGTTTCTGAATGGAACTTATATTGAGATCACAGACATATTCATACTTCATGATTCATATAGCTCCAGTTCCAACTATCCATCTATATCTGAACGTACACTATGCTACAAGTACATGTATTGTTTCTCTTCTTTCTTTTTCATATTTTTCAAGTTTAAAAAAACTTTTTGGATCAGTATGATGATTTTATGCTCTTGTTTCGGATAATTTACTTGTATGCTTTCAAAAAACAAATCTGGCATGGTTGCATGTGATAATTAACTTCGGCATTCTTATCAAATACTCAATAATTCAGTAATCTGGATATTATTTTTAAATTATGTAGTCATAGGATTCAATAAAGCTGATTCTTGTGATTTATCTGACACATAAGTAAACCTTTGGTAATTATGTAACAAATATTGTCTTTCCTATGAATGAAGAGAATCTCAACAATCTTTAATTATAGGAACAAGAGATTGCAATCTTAGGTACTAATTTATTATAAGGTAAACTGATTGAAGATGGTCATATAATATACGGAAGAATAATCTGCTTTATGTCATTAAGAAAAAAAATTGTATGGATGATCATTAACAAACAATGCCCATTTTGATGAGCCTCACAAAGTCAATAGAAAGATCTCTCCAGGAACTACTAACATAGAACCATACTCAGTATCAAGCTGTAGATGCTAACTTTAAGCTAACTTAAAATAAGGGAACAATTAAGTAGTTTGTTTAGGCAAATGGTTCCTGAGGTCTGAAGAATGGTTATGAATAATTCTTTACAAGGTTGGAATCCTTGAGATGTAAATGTGGACACCACCCACAAACCTTTTGCGGATACATTGTCTAGCAAGTAAATGGTGAACCGCGATATTCTGGTCAATCTGAATATTATTCTGTGCTAATTGCTTTAAACATTTTTGGAAATTTGTGTTACCAGCACAAAATATAGGCAAATGGGAAGGAAAATGAGAAAAAGGTTGGGAGTTAATTGCAGAAAAGGAAAGCAATTTGAGAATAGGATTGCTCGTTACATGTCACTTTTCTCACTGTGAAGGAGGTTATGATATCATAAATACGAGCTCTATTATCACATTAATAATGACTAAAGAAGTTGAAATGGTGGCTGATGCAGTGTCACCCTAAAAATGGACATCTCTAAGGTGGTAATGCAGAATTATAGCTACATACTCCCGTGCAAGATATCGAAATTTCCAGACACGAGAGATCCTGAACGTCGTTTTTCTTATATTTCAAGGAATCTTTAATACGCTTGCTGTGTGGTTTGAGTTCTGCAAGGAATCTTTAATAACTCTTGCTGTGTGGTTTGAGTTCCTACCAATCCATTGAATGCTTTAGTGACACTTTTTTTTCATTACTGACAAATGTTCACGAGCCCAACGTTAACATTTTGCTAAAGCAAACATAACCTCATCATTTTTTGAGAAATAAAGCCAACATGTTTGCTATGCATTTAGTATCTTACTGGGTGATTGGGAGTATTATGACATGGAGAGCATGTACCTCCGTGGGACTTCTTTTCGCTCATTTGGCTAGCACATCTGTAAATCATACGTGTTGTCTCGTTTCTCGATTTACATTTATTTAGGGTGCTAAGTTCATCAGGTAAAGTTCCTAAGTTATATATGCATAATTTTTTTCTGAAGCATACTCGGCATTTTTCTCTATTTTTTTTTTCAAAATTTAATATTCACCTTAAATCTAAATAGTTTCCTTAACAAAAATAACCGAAACTTATATTTTGTAATAAAATTATCCACTCTGCCTAGTGTACTTTACTTTATAACATGTTGGATTATAAATTTCACTTACACTTCAGAGTTGTCAAATAATAAATTAAGGTTTCAAATTAAAAATGATTAAAATTATTTTATGAGTATTAAAATAAATATGATATGGATTGATTATAATGTGAAGAAACTAAAAAGTGCATTGTCTTTTATGATAAAACTCACATTGATTATAGAGGTTGAGGAGCCTACTTAACAGCTTTGCAAATGGTGCATTGTTTTCTATCATGGATAGAATTAACATTGCAAATGAATATTATAAATGGAGGGTCATGATCTCCAAAACACATCTCACTAGAATAATTTTTTTTGAAAAAAAAATTGAGAGAGTATCATCTTCTTTTAGAATGTGATTTCTATATGTTGTTTTGGAAGATTATTCACGTTCAAGAGAGTTCATCACATATTGATATTATAGAATTTTGTAAGTTCAGTATTTTACATTCTTTTACTTTGACATGATCAAATTTAGTTAAGTTTTATTTCGATATTATCAATAGTATCAGAATTTACATGTCAAATATTAATGAATTAAGTTTAAGTTTAACATATTCTGTGGTTATTATTTTCAGTGGTGTACAACTTTTTTAACTTGACGATCTTGCGTATGGACAGTTATTATAGTTTTCTTTGTGTTATCATGCACATGTCGTTCGTCTTCATGTACCTATAACTTTCAAACATGCAAATTTTGCATAAGTCACATAGATTAAATTTTATATTGTATATGACTATTTAGTTCATACATTATGTTTTAAGTCCTACTCCAATTACATTTTTTTTTCTTTCAAGTATGGATGCCGATTTAATGGATTGGTATATATCAGGAGTTGCGGTACTTTTTTTCATGTGTGAAAGAATTCTAATTCCATGCAAATTTTGAATATGCAGCAAAGTCATTCTATTATATTATGCATAAATAATTTAGGAATTAATTCATATAAATATTTTTATGCACAAATAAGTGCTGCAATGATGTTTCTACAAATTTTTTTTATAATATTTCATTTAATGGATTCTTTATCCATGCAAATGTGCTCCATTGACCTTTTTTATTATGGTAGGTGACCATTATTTTTTATTCTGAAATTTACTATTGGTTTATTCAAAACATTGATGGTCATGCAGTTTATGCTTTAAGAAAATAATTTTCAATTGTTGTTTTATTTTACTACAATTATTATTAACGATAAGACAAAAGAAAATATGGTTTGAAATAAATTTTATTGCATAATACGTTACCAAAGTAGTCTCTTTTGTGGAGTTTAATTTATTTCAAAATATGAATACTAACACATACACACACATATACATATACATATACATGTACATATACATATACATATACATATACATATACATATACATATGTATACAATATATATATATATATATATATTATATATATATTCCTAATCAAACATTAAGCAACCCAAAAAAAAAACAATAGTTGACATGTTTTAATATTAATTTTTATTATCGTGTTAAGATATCACTTGTAAGTTATTATTTTTGTCCAAAAACTAAGTATTAATGTTGTATCAATATTTTTTATGGAGCTTGCCCATGTTGTATGATATTTATGATTATTTTGTTCTCTGTTTAATTTTTCCATCTGCCACTAATATTAATACTAGCATTAATTTCATTCCCATGCTAAACAGCACAAACTTTAAGATATGACAAAAGAATATTCATATCACTATGAGTGTCATGAATCTGGACTATGCTTTAAGGATCTCCAAACTCACTGAAGAGTATATCTGACGAAAAGAGGGAGATGGAAAAGTGAAAGCATCAAAATGCATGAGTTTTATGATAATCAAGCGTGTCATTCCTGAAGTATTTAGGGGCATTATGTAAAAAGGTGTGAAAATAGTTAAGGATTTCTTAAAGACCTTGAGAAATAGTTTGCTGAGAATGAAAAGACATAAACAAGTATACTCTTGGCAAGCATGATCTCAACGAAATATAAGAGAAAATAAAATATTAAAGAGTACATTATGGAGATGTCTCGTATTGTTTTACAATTAAAATCACTCAAGTTTGAATTTATTTAAAGATTTGCTAGTACATTTTATTCTATTATCTCTTCCATTACATTTTGATTAGTTTAAGTTGAGCTATAATTTTCAAAAGGATTTTTGGTCCTTGAATGAGTTCATCTCTTATTGAGTTCAAGAAGAGAAAACATTGAAGCATGAAAAGTCAAAAAGTTCTTGCTTGACTACCACATCTAAAAATTAAAAAAAACAACAAAGAGAAAAGTTCAGAAGGAAACTACAGGTGCAACACCACCGAAATAGTATAAGGAACAAAATGAGGATGGAGGCTTCTTTTATGAGGTAAAGATCATCAGACAAAGAATTGTATCAACTACTACGCTTGGTGTGCAAAAAAGGTACACTTCTTAATTTGATTTGTTCCGAGGTTGATTTAAATTTAGTACCTCGACACACGTGGTGGATAGATTATGATGCAACAAATCACGTGAGTGTGTCTATACATGATTTCCTAAGTTATTGAAAGCCAAATGATGGTGAAATATACATGTATGTCGGTGATTGCAAGAAAGTTGATGTTGAAATAATTGAAAAGTTTTGATTATTGCTTAAGTATGTAATATATTTGAATTTACATGAAACTTTTATTGTACAATCATTTAGATGAAAAGCTTCTATTTGTGCATTAAACATATTTTATTATTCCTATTCATTTGGAAATAGAAATATTTATATGTTTTATTATTCAAAACTGGTTGGTTCTGGTTCTTAATCTTATTGCGATAATCTTTTGTTTTATTATTTAATTGCTTTGTATCATGAAATTTTGCATACTAGTCGTAAGGGTACTAAGTAAAAATTAACTAATGAGGATTCAACTATATTATGACATAAGAGATTGGGTCACATCTCCAAGAGTAAAATAAGAAAACTTGTGTGAGATAAAATCTCTAATTCCTTAAATTCTTCAAGTTTCAACATTTGCGTTGATTGTATTAAGGGAGAACAAACCAATATAAAAGAATTATGTGTCAATAAGACTAAATCTAAACTTTATTGAGATAGGGAGACTCCCCCTCTAAGAATCGTATATGAGAATTTTATCTAGTACAACTCAAGTCTAAAAATGATGCAACATTGGAAAAATTGCTTACCTCCTTTCATTTGGGCCATCGTAGAAACATAGATATGATCAACGACAGAGCAAACAATGAAACTTTACGACAGCTTCTCCATACATGTTCACTTGCATCACATACAAGTGGTAATCTCTGAGCCTTCTACTTCGACATCTAGTTTGAGGGTAAAGAGGAAGAACGAAACGAAGTGAGAGGCCCCTCTTTTTTCTTACTCCAAGCAGCTGCCCAAACCTCATAGAATTTCGATCTTCTTCGACGAGCTTTGCGTTTGGAGGATTTGCGAATTCCCTTGCTTATTCTTTTGGAACTTATACATATAGATATTTTTGGTCCATTCTCTTTGGTTGCATGGAATGGACATTAGTATTTTATGAGTTACATTGATGATTATTCTATATATGATTACTTGTATTCATTCATGAAAAATCACAGTCCATGAATGTTTTAAAAAAATAAAGCTAAAGTTGAATCAACTAGAAGAGATCAAATCTTGATGGTGAATATTGTGATTGATATGATGGTTCAGGAGGACTCATCCATGATCTTTTGTTAAATTTCTAAGGGAACATAGTGTCGTCTCACAATCTACCATATCAAGTTCATTTAGCATGAATGATATAAGTGAAAGGTCAAACATGACTAAAGCATATGATAAAGAGTATGATTTGTCACCCTACCTAACTAGAATCATTTTGAAGAGAAGAACTCAAGATTTCAACATATATTTTGTATAGGATTCCAACCAAAGCAACAAGAAAGACTCCATATGAAATTTGGACTGGCAATAAATCTAGACCATATTTGGGATTGTCCATATATAGGCCAAATGAAGAACAAACTAGACATGATGTGTCAGAAATTATGTATTTTCGAGGTGTGAAAATGCACCCAATTCCAGACTCATAGGGTGTGACAGATTACAGAGATAACACGAGAAATTTCTTTACAATCAATGGTAAATCACCCAGGTGTGAATTTCTAGAGTTGGGGGCAACTAGAAAAATCTGATGAAATCAGAAAGTTTTGAAAATATTTTCTAAACACACAACTCTAGCTCCAAACACACAACCTTCCTTGTAGCACTTTAGGGTGGGAAAATTGGATCTTCCACTTATCTACTCTATTTACTCTAAACTGAATTACGGGAGAAAATATTTATGCAGAAATGAAATTTAATAAAACTGAAATCTGAAAAGAAAGTAGAATAAAATATTTTTGGAGTTTTTAAGATTAAAAGAGGAGATGGAGAAATTGAACATTGAGGGAGAAAGATTATGATACACTCAAATATGAGAAATACCGGAATATGGGAGATGTTTACGAACTCCAATTAGCTATTGAAACATTAAATCAATTAATGATAACCTGAGATTCAATGGAAAACCTCGTTACCCTCGTAGTCAAAATTCCCAAGTAGTAATTGCTAGAGACCATTCACACCTCTCAGTTCTCGAATGATATCTACACTTTTCACTCAACATACATCCGCTAAGAACCTCTCGGCCACTCACGGATTTCTTTTAATGTAAAGATATCACCTCTTGGTCTTCATCTTTCACCAAGATGAGAGATAAATGTCATCTATTTTAAGTCTACTCTCCTCTGGGATCCTAGTAGAATTCTCACAATATTTCCCACCCTTTCGGGCTGGGGTTGCAATAGCAAATGACACTCAAATCTCAGCCACAAAATAATTTGAAATGAACACCCACAAATTCTTCTTAATGAATGAATGTCCTCTCTCGACTAACACCTTCACCAAGATGAAATCAAATGCTACCTATTAAAGTTCCACTCCTCTCTCGCGTCCTAACAGTGCCCTCGCCACAATTACTTTCCTCTGGGCTAGGGTTGCAGCATGAGTAACACTTGAGTTTCAATCACAAGCATTCTATAACATCAAAAAAATATATAACATTAATATTTGAAACAAGAGCATATTGGAAAATTATATGAAAATATTAGATCACAAATAAGTAGCTCAAAATAGCAAGAAATAAGTCTCAAACACTTCCATGTCCAAGCTTAAAAGTCTAGTCGAGTACAAACATTGCAAACATTAAATGATAGTAAGAAAAATCCATATTAAGAAGCTACAAAAGCTGAAAAATACAAGAACCGATAATGCTTCCCCACAAGTTTTCTTCACTGAAATTTGGAATTGATCACACCAAAACCTCGCCTCCGATCTCTCTTCAGTTGGTTCTTCCCTTCTCTAAGCTCCAACAATGATTGTCCTTCCTCTTGAAAGTGATCAACCCTTTCAAAAGTTGTCTACATGTGTCTTATATAACATGATGGTCCTCCCTTGCCCTTTTGACACATGTCCCCTGTCATTTCCTACAAGAAATGCCGAGGAATATGGTAGATGAATCTTCTCACATGGCACAATTAGCATTTTGTCTAGTAGTAGTGTTAGGGTGTGAATCTTCTCTCTAGATCTAGAGGAGTGTTCAAGTTGTGAATGAGTGTATACAAGCTGCCATGAATTGAGGATGTTGAGTTTCAGGTGTAGGATCTAGATGGCACCAAGAGGGGGGTGTGAATTGGTGTATTAAAATTTTCAAAAATTCTAAAGTAGTTATCTTAGTGGAAGCATATAAATGCAAATGTAAAGAAGAAGAAGAGAACAAGCAAATAAACAATGATTTATTGACGAGG
>LTAE01001195.1:0-41438 GCA_001647135.1 Pontederia paniculata | reverse complement strand
GTCATCACATGAATATACACAACTAAGATATCTTTTCCAAAATGTTTTAAGATGAGGATTGTACCTATTTTTTTCTTTTAAAAAAAATTCTTTTTCAAGAGGAAATGAACAAAGCTCTAGCAGCTTGCTTAGAAGACTTAAGCACAAGATTCAGGTACTTGAACTCTCAAAACCAGGAGATCGTTCTACATAAACTCCCTAATTTATGTACCCATTTAAATATGTCGCCTTCACATTCTTTAGACATTTGTCTCCAATTGTTTTGTTCAGTGAGAGGCATTTTTGTTTTTAATTTCAATTCCTTGCGAGTTTTCCTCACTTATCACAACAATCTCATTAGTTGTGATTTCCTGAGTTGAGAATCTTCCTTCTTATAGGTTAGCTCACCTAGGTTATGATCATCCTAATTGTCTTCTTCTATGAACTTAATCTTCTTAAGTTGATCAATAATATTGTCACTTCATTGAAAGTGGTATGTATTGATTCCTTATCTTATTAGTATCCTTTCGGTTGTACACTATATAGCCTTACTGAGATTTGAGTATCCCAAAAAAGATGCATCATCACTCTTTTCATCAGATGTTTCTTATTTCGTTCAAGGTTCTCAAGACAAAGCAGTTGCACTCAGTTACTCTAAAAAATAAGATGTTTGATCTTTTACCATACATCATTTCAGACAAATTTTCTTCTACAGGCACTACAACAAATTTGATTAATAGCCACAAATTAATAGTCACATTTGCACATTCGTGGTAATAGTCATATTTTATAATCACAATTTTAACATTTGTGAGTATTGATGTTTGTAATAACAAAAATATTATTGTGGCAATAACTATATAAATATTACACAAATTTCTCTTTGTAATAATAAATGTTGCTATGAAATCTATGAATATACATTCCATGACTATTGTTAAACAATTCTTCCTTAATTACTTTTTTTGTCATTTTAATGATGCATCTGAAAGTAAATAAAAAATTATAGTGCTTTAATAAGGTAAACAAGAAGATTCTTTCCAAAGCATTAAGAATTATATTAATTACCATATTTCTATGATACATGTGTTTGAGTTAACAAAAGAAATCATGTTTTCCAAATATATAAATAGTTATATATTGACTTTTTTAAGGAAAAAATATTAATAAAAAAATTGTTTAAAATAAAGAATAATAATGACATATTTTATTTTTTTACTATAAAAAATATTTACATCCACCTCCTCCTTTTTTACAAAAAAAATTATAAGAAGTTATGAACATTATATAATAAAAAATAAAATACTTTTAAAAGAAAAAATGGAATATATATTTTACTTTTTATAAAAATAAGAATATTTCTTAAATCCTAACAATTTTTATTATCCTGTCTCTAATAAGAAAAAATAAATTATTGATAAGATAATTTTGATATTAATCTTAACTTATGGATATTATTTTAGGTATAGCTATCTTCTTTTAATCTAACTTTTGCATTTTTTTCTCTGTAGTTATTCACGGCAAAAGACTTCTTTCCTCCCACCATCCTTAGAAGCTCTCCTCCTCCCTCTCCTTCCGTTTGTGCATGTGTTCTCTTCTCTCTCTTTCTCTTTCTTTCTTTGTCTCTTACATCTTTTGTTTAATTTATTTTTGTTTATGGATTTTGTTGTTATAAAAAGGTTATTTTTTTTCTTTTTTTCCTTTTTTTTTCTAACAGGATTGTTTAAAATTTGCGTGCCATCGTCATCCCATGATTATTTCTTGCCACCTTTTTTTATATGCTTTGATCACTTTAATCTTTTAAACACTTTCCTTGTTTTTTGAAATCTTATTTCCAGAGTTATGTCCTTGCTAATTTCTATTTCTTTAGTCGCTTTTAAATCGTATTATTTTTCTCCTATTAATTTTTGTATTATATCTTTTATACTTAGTTTTCTTTAGTCAATTTAATTTCTTATGTTCTTATGTACACGAGTAAAATAAAACATCATATATTCATTGTTATTTTGTATGAGCATCTATCTTATTGCTCTTAGATCTGGCATTAGAGTAATAGATAATGCACTAAAGATTTATTATTTAATTTTAAGCCATGATTCTTTTGATTTTATAAATATGAAAGGCCTAGAGATATCCCTTCTTTAGTCAATATTCTAGTTTTTTTTATCTATTTCAACTTCTCTAATAATTAAAGAAGCAATCATCTTGGTGAGTACATGTCAAATGACATGCCTCACTTGAAGCATTTTATATATTATTATTTTTCTCTGTTATTGAGTTAATTTTTTAACTTTTTTCTCTCAACTCTTGCAGAAGAAAATTAAATAGCAGAAAAAAATCATGAGGGCAATAGTTGATCTTTGTAACAAAGGTGCACAACGAAAGAACATGACTACAAAAAACTTGTTATACACATGCGAAGATTAACCTTGGTCCATCATGAATGACCTTTCTAGTTGTGTGGAAGTTTGCAAGGATTAGAAAGCTTAGGGCTTCAATGTTTGCAATGAAGAGAAAAAATAAAGTCAAATGACAATGGTATATGGTTGGTGTATTGAAATATTTTATGAATTTATGATTCATTTATATTAAGTGATTTTATATTATAATTTATCATGGTATTATTTCATATTAAAAGAATATTAATCATAATTTTATTTTGTGATCATTATTAACAAAGAATGTGACAATAGTTCTACTAAAATTTTTATCATGATAGCTATTTTTGTGGTCATTATTAACATAGCGCCACAAAAATTTGACAATTACATCATTTTATCACATAATTTTTGTGAAAATAGAATTTCTTAATTACGACGATTCATAATAGCCACAAAGCTGAACAAGTATTACTCACAATTTTTTTATGATTTGTATGTGTCTAAAAAAATTTTGTCAATAGATATTGAACATAACAATTGCCACGAGTAGTACTATTATCCACGTAAAAAAATATTATTTGTCACAATGCTACTTGTGGCTATTGAAGCATATAATTATCATGAAAATAATACTCACGACTAATAAGCAATAGTTACGTCATCAATAGCCACGAGTAATTATCACGGAAAATATTGTGGTTATATATCATTAGCCACGATGACAAAACCTATAGCAATGAATAAATATGTGACAATTAATCAATTATGTTGTAGTGAGAGATCTAATCAACATTTTGTTCTGAATCATATCAGAACAATTCAGATTCTAATCTTCCTCTCAGTTACTCCATTTTGCTGTGGAGTACTTGGTGTTGAGAATTTGATAAAGAAATCCAATTCTCACAGAATTCTTCAAACCTTAAGTTTTTAAATTCACTTTCATGATCACTTCGGATCTTGGATATTTTCAGATTCAGTTTATTCTGATGCAAAAATAATAAACATATCAAATGTTTCACTAATTTGTGCATGTCTTTATAATTTAGGTGTTCTAGTTTCCTATGTCATGTTTCAAATTCATCATGCATAACATTTAGGCATTTGTGATTAGGCAAATCATCAAATCAAGCACACATATTTTGATGCCTTAATCCAATATGCAAAATCTTTTTAGTGTCATCACATGTTAAGTGTTTGTTCTGTTAAAATTTAACAATGTAGTTTTTGTCACATAATTGGTCGATACTTAACAAGTTATGTTTTAGGTTTCCTACTAGCCTTACATCATCTATAACTACATTACGGGTTTTCAATGTTATCTTTACTAAGGATTTTCCCTTGATTATTGTCCCCCAAGGATTGGTTTACCACTTGTGTCCTCGTTCTGCTCAAGAGATTTTCTTCATTCCCAGTCATATATCTTGAGCAGTCACAATCAAGGTATCATCTTGTTGATTTCTGTTGGCACCCTGCAAGAACAACATAAAATTTTGTCTTTGGTACCCAAGGTGCTTTGAGTCCAGAGGTGTTAGTGCTAAGAGTTCCTTTAGGAACTCAAATTTTTCTAACTTTGGAAAGTATATATCTCCTAGCTTTACAGTTAAAACTATAGTGTCCTAATTTATTACAACAGAAGCATGTAATATTTTTTGCATAATTTTTTTCATAGTTATGATGAGCATAAGTTTTTCTGTCTTGCATTTTCACAACCTATGCATTTCTGTGAGTGCAATTTTTTTGCTTTAACAAAATTGTTGCTTACATTAATAGGAGTGATGTAAGAGTAAGAATGTACATATCCATTTTTAATAGTATGCATGTAGAAAGATTTAGTGTTTCTATGATACATGAAGACATGATTCTTTTGCTTAGGTTTAATTTCAGCATTTCTATGTTTAACATTGTCATCTCTTCTTGATGACAACCTAGTACTTTTATAAACAACAACAAGTTCATCATTTATAGCAGTTTGAGCTTCATTTGAACACGTATAAGTGTTGGGCAGGTTCAGATCAAATGAGTGTGAGGCTTTTACAAATGTAGTTATTTGAGATGAACTATCACTAAAAGAGTCAGCCTAAATCTTCTTTTTCAAAGGGTTTCTGTGTTGTGATAGAATTACATCTAACATTTTTCCACCATGTGCAAATGTTTTAAATTTATTTTTAATATCAAATAGTTATGATCTCAGGGAATTTATAATTTCAACATGTTTCTCTAAATTATCAATATTAGTTACTACTTGAGCATTCAAATTAGAAATTTGTTTTTCAAAAACAGTGTTGTTATCCTTCAACTTATTAGTTTCTTGAATAAGGTTATCATTTTTTTTTCTTTTTAACCTAGAATATTTTCTGATCATAATATTGAATTCTTTATGCATGTCGAACATGATATCTTCTTCACATTCGTCATTATCGCTATTACTATCACTTAAGTGAGAAGAAGAAGAAGATACCTCATCATTTGCCATAAAGCATAGTAGTGCCTCTTCATCCTTTTCTAAAATTGTCCCTTCAGCCTCACTGCCCTCATCACTCGAATCATCCTAAGTAACCTTGAGTGTCTTCTTCTTCTTATAATTTGTGAAGTCTTTCTCCTTGCTCTTCTTGTTCAAGGTTAGGCATTCGCTTTTATAGTGTCCAGGCTTATTGCACTCATAGCACTTGACCTTTGACTTGTCGGTTGGTCCCTTATTCTTTGAGTAATTCTTCTTCTTGGAGAGCCCCGTAAACTTTCTGAGTCTCTTAGCATATATGGTCATCTTTCCTTCATTAAAGTCTACATCATTGTCCTCAGATTCTTCGTACTCATCTTCACTTTCAATCTTCTTAGAATTCAGGGCTAAGGCCTTCTTTCTTGAGCTTGCCTCCTCTCTTTCTTCTTCAAGTGACATCTCATAGGTCAAGAGAGATCTTATGAGATCATCGAAGTCGAGTTTATTCAGATCTTGTTGTCCCTCAACCACAGTCTTTTTCATGTGTCATTTCGTAGTTAAGGACCTGAGAAACTTTTTTTACTTTTTGCTCGTTAGACTTTGGGTCGCCCAAGGCGATTAACCCATTCACAATATCATTAAAGCAAATAAGCATGCTATTAACAGATTCATCATGTTTCATTTTAAAATAATCATATTGATGATTTAGAATATTCAATTTTGATTCTTTTACTTTTTCAGTTCCTTCATGTGTTATAACAAGTTTCTTCCAGATTTCATTTGCACTAGTACACGAAGATATTCTATTGAATTTTGTTTGATCTAATGCACAATAGAAAACATTTTTAGCTTTCCAATCTAACTTAATCAAGTTCCTATTGTAGAGTATAGTTAACTATTAGAGAGAGGAATATTTACATCATTTACTAATCTAGTGGGCATATTAAAACTATTTCAATGACATCCCAAATGTCACTGTCCATGGAACATACATAGGCTTGCAATCTAATCTTCCAGTAATAGAAGTTAAATGCGTTGAAAAGAGATGGTTTAGAGGTAGACTATCCCTCACCTAGGGTAGAACTATTAGATGCCATTTTGACTCTAGATTGTTAAATATATACGAGATTTGTATATAATTACAAATTTGTGAGCAACCTATGCTTTGATACCAATTGTAGGATCTAGATGGCACCAAGAGGGTTCGGGGGGAGGGGGTGAATTGGTGTATTAAAATTTTTGATAGTTTCTAAAATGATTATGTTAGCGGAAGCATACAAATGCAAATATAAAGAAGAAGAAGAAGAAGAAGAAGAGAAGAACAATCAAACAAACAGTGGTTTGTTGACGAGGTTCGGCCAAACTCCTGATCTACGTTTCCGCTCCAGTCTTCTCGAACTCGAGACCTTCGGAGATCACTAAACTCCTTCTTTAAAGGGCAAAGGCTCCCTTACAACTTCTCCTTTCTTTCTAAGAGGACAAGGAGATAACCTCTTATAAGTTCACTCTTGAACTCACACTTCCTTCTATCCTGGATTCTTCACTCGAATGCTCAGAAGGAGGAACTAAGGATTTTCACTCAAGCTCTCAACAGCTAATTTTGCCAAAGTTACTTCCCAAGACTCTTGGGATTGTAATATATACTATGCACAAACGACCTAATCTGTCACTCAGAAAATTAGTCGTTAATGCAAGTACAATACCCTTCACTACCTCTCGGTCGTCCGTTACCTCTGCCCCGGTCGACCGCTGCTCAGGTGAAGTCTTCACTTGAACTGTCGTTTGGTGCTCCGATCGTCCACCGTTCACCCTCGGACGTCTGCAGTTTAAAGTCTGAAGCCTTTGTTCCTAAGTCAAGCTCCTTCAGTCGTTCGCCAAATCTTTGGCCGACCGATCTTGACTTGAGCTTACTTCTTCAACTTGTCTCTGGTCGTCTGCTTTTTGCACACCAATCTTCTCGGACATCCACTCTTCAGTTGAAGACTTCTATCAAGCTCCTTCGGTCGTCCACGCTTCATTTTCGATCGACCGACTTGACTTGTTCCAACTCCAACCTTCTCTGATCGTCCGCTGATTGCACACCAATCTTCTCAAACATCCACTCTTCGGTTGAGGTCACCTGTAAAGGTCCTTCGATCGTTCGCTCTTCATCTACGGTCGCCCGACTTAACCCTTGTTCCAACTCTAACTCTTCTCTGGTCGTCCGTTGATTGCACATCAATCTTCTCAGACGTCCACTCTTCGGTTAAAGTCATCTGTCAAGATCCTTCGGTCGTCCGCTCTTCATCTGCGATCGCCCGACTTGACCTTGTACCACCATCAACTCATCTTTAGTCGCCCGTTGATTGCACATCAATCTTCTCAGACGTCCGCTCTTGAGTTGAAGTCAACTGTCAAGCTCCTTCGGTCGTCCGCTCTTCATCTTCGGTCGATCGACTTGACTTGAATCATCTTCAAAACTCTTCTCTGGTCGCCCGCCGATTGAACTCCAATCCCTCGGACGTCCACTCCTTGAGTTGAAGACCTCTGTCAAGATCCTTCGATCGCTTGCACTTCATCTTCGATCGATCGATTTGACTTGTGCCAACACCTTTGACACTTTCTTGGTCGTCCGCTGATTCACCCTGAATCCTTCAAACGTCCACTTCTTCGCCTCTGAGTACTTTGATGTCCGCTCATTCTTCACTGAGATCCTCGGACGTTCGTTTCTTCTTCGCTCAGTACTTTGACCGTCCGCTCACTTTCCAATGAGATCCTCGGACGTCTGCCAATTCTTCTTTTGACATTCTTCGGACGCCTGCTCATTTCCAATGAGATCCTCGGACGTCTTTTTTTTCTTTTGACATTCTTCGAACGTCCTTTGACAATTCTTCAGATTCCTTGGACGTCCACTCTTCCTTTTGTCAGATGGTCTGTCCGACCGTTGCTTTGTCTCTTCAGCCCTTGGACGACCTCTGCCTCCTCTTCGGTCGTCCCTCATCCTGCGATCGACCTTTCTTCAGTTCACCTCAGACCTAACAAACTTCTGGACGTCCATTCATCTTCTCACCAAAACCTCGGACGACCTTTGTCTTCGTCTGAGATCCATCGATCGTTCGCACTCCATCTTCGGTCGATCGATCTTCCTTCTATCATTAGCTTTGGTCGTCTGTTGCTTCATCTCAGGAGCCTTCGGACGTCCACCCACCATCGACAATCTCTCGATCATCCACTGTCTTCACTCTGAAACTCTTGGACGACCATTGTTTTTATCTTCAGCTCTACGATATTCCACTCTTCATCTTTGGGCGACCGTTTCTTCTTTAGCCATATCATTTATTTGGCTAATTCTCATCACTGGGCGTCCACTTCTCATTGGACCGCCCATTCTTCATCCTCTGTACTATTGGTGTAAAATCTTCGGTCGTCCACTGTTCTTCATCGGGCGACCTTTCCTGTTCATCCTTGTCTTCGGTCGTCCACACACCACCTTTGGTTGACCGCTCAACACTTGACTTCACTTCTTCAATATTTGTTCTTCACATCGGTCGGCCACTTCACATCCTTTGGACGACTGCTGCACACATATGATTTTTCTTTTATACCTTCTATATGCATAGGTCGTCCGTTCTTCAACCCCGGTCGACCTATCACACTCTGAACATAAAAATTCTGTCTTTCAAAGATCATTTCAACAAATTCATTAGTACAGACTAAGTTCCTTCACAAATTTTTATGATCACCAAAACAATCTCGGGATCCTAGATTCAACATGAGGGATAAGGTAAAATTAAAGACATTACATCTGAGGAGGAATCTATTGAGATTTTAGTATCCTTGGCATTGATTAGATTATTGTTCCTGAAAATTGAGGATACAACACATCAAAATAATGTTGGAGAATCTCCCATTTTGTATATCATTCGAGAGGAACAATCTCTACAACCTTAAGAATAATTATCATTAAGAAGATCCACTAGAGAGTGGAGAAATACAATCTCATACGATTGCATTGTATATCTCCATAAACATGAGTTTGATATTGACATGACGGAAGATGATTCAATCAATATTCATTAAGTCATCAAAATTTATAACTCTCAAAAGTGGATCGATGCCTTGAAAAGAAATAAAATTCATGAATGACAATAAAGTATGGGTCGTTGCTTGAAGGTGTGAAGCTCATTGGTTCTAAAAAAGTATAAAATTAAAAGCTCATTTAAAAGTAAAAGGAAATGAAAAGATAATATAAAAAAAATATAAGAGAAGACTTGTTGCTAAGGGATATACACAAAAAGAAGGCATTGATCATAAAGAGACATTATCTCTTGTATCATCGAATGACTCTTTAAGGATTATAATGGCTTTAATAACACACTTTGATCTTGAACACATCAGATGAATGTGAAGACTGTGTTTCTTAATTGTGACATTGATGAAATGATTTATATGGTGCAACTAGAAAAATTTATATCGGGCGATGCAAAGTTAATGGTTTGCAAATTAAAGAAATCCATCTATGCAAATGTTTCGATAGCAGTATTACAAATTTCATCAAGTTATCATCTCATTTGGTTTCGAGATGAACTTAGTAGATGCTTGTGTATATCATAAGTTCTGGTGGAGCAAACATATTTTTCATTTTATATGTCGTTGATATATTGTTTGTCACAAATAATATAAGATTATTGCATGAAACCAAAAAAATAATAAGACATTTTGAGATGAAAGATTTTTTTATGCAACTTTTGTGTTAGAAAATCAAATACATCGATATCATTCTCGAGGAATGTTATGATTATCCTAAAAGCCTTATATTGAGAAAATTCTAAAAAGATATGATATGCAAGGTTGCAAGGTAAGAAGTACCCCGATATCTGAAAGAGCCAAGTTTATTCTCAATTAGCGTCCTAAGAATGATATTGAGAGAAGCAAAATGCAAAAGATTCCTTATGCATCGGTCGTAGGGTCTGTTATGTATGTTGAAGTTTATATGTGTCTGGATATTGTGTATATTATCAGACATTGGGACAGATACTTAAGTAATTCAAGTATGGATCATTGAAAACAGTCAAAAGGATGTTACGATATTTACAAAGAACAAAGGACAAAGGACAACATGTGGGCATATCGAAGGATAGATGAGTTTGAAATCGTCGGTATTGAGACTCCAATTTTGCTAGATGCCAAGATAGCATGAAATCTAAATCAGATTATCTTAACTTGCTTGTCGGAGGTATGATATCTTGAAAGAGTATAAAACAATCTAGTATTGTCTCATCCACCATAGCAGCATAATTAATTGCATGTTATGAGCCATCTAATCATGAAATTTTGTTGTGAAATTTTTCACGAGATTGCGCATAGTAAATGGTATTAAAATACCATTATAATTATTTTGTGACAATATACAACAATCTTATATTCCAATAGGAGCTCAACAAAATTAAAGCACATTAAAATCAAATTTCTTGTTGTTTAAGAAAGGGTATAGAGTGACATTTGTTTAATGAGCATATTAGAACAAACTTTATAAAGATTTGCTAATAAAGGGTTTGTTAGTCAAGGTGTTTCCCAAGCACATCATTAATATGAGTGTCATTGTAATTCAGGATATTTAATTTTGTTAGAAGTTTCTAATTATAAATACTCATTTTATAGAATTTTTTTAAAAAAATTTCATAGAAATATAGCTTATTTGTGTTCACTCTTTTTTTAATTAAGTTTGATCTTAATTAAGTGGACTAGTTGGAAGTAGGCATGTTATGATCACATTGCATGTAAATTTCATGCTACACATTCATATCATGATATTTGATTATTTTGATATATATATGCGACCATTGTTGAGTTGAGTTACAATATAGCGACACAAATTATTTTGATTTTATATTAATATAATTGATGGATAAGATTGGTTCATTAAGTATTACAATTTTGGCAACAAAATTGAGCTCTTGATATTTTGTGATGTATAATTATAAAGTCGCACATATAACCCAAGTGGAAAATTGTTGGATCAGAAATCTAACTTTCTATAATATGTTAATAATTATACAATTAAGAATTGTCAAATAATAAATTAATATCTCAAATAAAAGTGATCAAAATTATTTTATGGGCATTAAAATAAATATGATATGTTCTGATGTGAAGTGATCAAAGGATGCATTGTCTTCTATGATAGAACTCACATTGCATTTTAATATAATGTGTAGAGATAAAAGGGTGTATTGTCTTCTACGATAGAATTTACATTGCATTTAGTCATAATGTGTAGAGACCAAATAGTACATTATCTTCTATGATGGGTAGAATTCACATTACATATAATTACTATAAATAGAGGATTATGGTCCTTAAAACACATCCCACTTGAATGAAACCTTGATGTATGTGAATAATATTCAGCTTGAAAGATACATTTGAGTTTGATTTTATATCCTTTCTAACATAATTCTTATCATATGTTCATCTTTATGCTCTTTGCATGTATGATCCTACTTTTCTCTTTCAAATTTTATACAATTGCAGTTTTAATAATCGATATTGTTTTATGTGTAATTTTAGGAAGATAGTGTAAGTATCAGAAAATAGATGTTTCACACCTTGCAACATGCAAGTCACAATTAAACACCTAGTGCCAAAAAGGACAAATTACTGAAAATTGACAGAATTCTTATAACTTACATTCCTGACACAAGATTCTTTATTGAAGCTTCCTTAAAGACATCAAAAGAAACATGTTGATCTATGAAAGGATATATTAAAAGAGCAAACCCTGAGAGAGAGAGAGAGAGAGAGAGAGAGAGAGAGAGAGAGAGAGAGAGAGCCTCACTTTGGTGAGGAAGCTACTTTTGATGCAGCCACCACATCTTGGAGTCGGAAGAAGAACATTTAGTACTATTCGATTTGGGGAATGTTTTTTGTAACTTCTATTTTATGTTTGATGATGATTTCCTGTAACTAAACTCACATTTTGGAGTTAGTCATGCTAAGGAATAATTTCATTTTTTATTCGTCGTTTTGTTCGAGCTAAATGAACTTGTTTGAATTCCTATATGATACTTTGTTGTGTTGTGAGGAGTTGTTTGATTTCACTTGTCAAATGGATTCAAATTGAGAGGTCGTCTTCGTTTGAAGAGTGATTTGTCTCAGAAGAGAGGCACTCATGTGAATTCCAAATGCTACACAATCTTTGAAATCCACTTATTCGTTTTGTGTAATTTGTGATTTATTACTCATTGAATTCTTACTTTCTGACTGTGAGAACTTATCTATTTTCTTAAAGACAACGAGTAATAGGAAGATTGTGAGATCTCATCTTGCTCAATTACAATCGAACAATAAACTCCATCAACTATTTTAGCTGATTGTTGATGACTAAATCATATGTTGGAAGGTTGTTGATTAGGGTTAGATCGTTACATTAATATGGATAAATTTCAGATTTGTGTTATCATTTGTTGATGCTAGGAGGCTAGGAGATTGTCATACCTATCTAAATGATTGAAAAGGAATTTGTGGTTCCTCTCTTCACCAAGATTCCGTAGAATATATAACCATGCAGGTTAAAGTAACGAATCCATAACCTGATTATCCCCTCAGGTAGATTAACTCTGGAATCTCATCTAATATTGCTTTCATCCCTTCTTTTATATGATATATTTAATTTATTGTCTCTACAATTTTTTTGGAAAACATAAACATCAATTTAACTAAATACTTTTTGTCAGTTTCTTTAAATTAATTTGTTAGATTAGATTAAGGCGGTTTAATATCTTAAACTACATTAGCTTTCATGTGGATCTGATACTTGTAGTACTTCAACTGATTGTTGAGCGCGTGCAACATCATTATGTGTCCAAGTTTTGAAACTATGATATTGTCGTTTGTCTATCACAATTTTGCATATACATTATTACAACCTTACTTGAATCATCTATACATGAATATGAATATGATAAATATTAGACACTGCACATCAAACCTTTTGGAGAAAATTGAGAGAGTCATCTTCTTTTGCATTCTCTATCTTGAAAGAGAAGAGAGGTGGTTTCTAGATGTTGTTTTGGATGTTCATTCCCACTCAAGAGAGTTCATCACAGATTGAGGTCATGAATTCTTTTAAATTTTGAATTTACGTTTTTTAAGTCCTTAATGATTCGACATGATCGATTTTAGTTTAGTTTTATTCTGCTTTATCAGATTATACATATTATATATTTCTTAAGCATGAAGTACATGTTACATATTGATCGTACATGTTAGGTCATTTTTTTTATTTTATACAATTTTGATCAAAATAAAAAAATATCATTGCAAATCTCGTGGAGGGATTTTGGTATATATTTTCTTAAACATTAAAAAGATAACTTATCATATATATATATATGTATAAAAGAAGTAAAAAATTATAAGTGTCATTTTTTTTATAAAGTTACACATTTAAAAAAACATTTTTTTAGAATTACTTTAAATGTGATAGATAATACTAAATCGAATGAATCTTTTCGAACATCTTTTAACTTCTCTTCGATCTTGATGTATGTGGAACATCATATTTTAAATTTCTCTTTGATCCTAATATATGTCGAACATCTTTTAATTTCCAAATAGTCTCATTATATATCAAGATTTTCACATCACCTTCTCCACAATATTTAAGAGCTTGTCATCAACGAGATAAATTTTTCCAAAATTTTTAGTAGTATACTTTTTCATACACTCCATTTGTGAGGTAAGCAAAACCAAACTCTAGAGTTCATAATTTTATTGGACTCTCAGCACTCATAATTAAAACATCTGAAATTTTTTAGATTACAATATTGAGTAACTCATCATTATTTGGCTTATGTGATGCTATGCAATTTCTCCTTATAAGACCTTTTTTTATGGTTCCAACATGAAAATTCACCAATTTTTTTACTATATTTTAATTGACTTTGTTGTCTAGATTTTGATATGCTTTCATTATACCCTTGTTGTTGTGTTTTTCCTCCGCTTTCTACACCAAAGCTGCATCAAATTCTTCTTCAGATTCTCTTCTATAAATAATCTTGCTCAGGATCATATCTCGAATATCATCGAGTTTCAATTTGAAAAATCTGAAAGAATTACTAATAATCGTCATGGTGGCGCTCCAATTTTTTGGTATAAATCATCATAAAAAATCATTATAATCGAACTCAATTATGTTATGATATACTATTTAAATGTCATATTATTATTATTGGGGGCACTGAGCGTACAGCTCAGATTATGAGCTGTAAATTGCAGCGCTCTTCTCCTCATCGTTAGATGGAAAATGGACTATGATGAATTATATTAAGGCATCTGTTAATGTGCAATTGTGCATCATGCCCGTGTGGTGTCAGAGAGAGCTTATGAACCCTGCATTAGAGCTTTGCTCGCCTTTTGAGAGTAGGCCGGACGAGCAAGAAGGGGAGGGGACGATATGATCGAACCAAAAAACTGGTCAAGTGAAGGAGGGAAGAAGAGAGAGAGGATAGGAGGGGATGGGAAAGAGAAAGAGAGAGCATATGAGAGGATCGAACCAAAACACTGGTCAAGTGAAGGAGAGAGAGAGAGAGTATTAAGTGGAGATGGGAAAGAGGGAAAGCATGAGAGATATGTATATAGAGAGAGAATATCAGATGGGGAAGAGAGAAAACATCTGGTAGTTAGAAAGAAATTATTGCTTAGAAATTTGGAAAACAGATAAAATTTGAAGATTTGTTTTCTTCAAAACTAAATTTAAAAATTAGAGAGAATATCAGATGGGGAAGAGAGAAAACATCTGGTAGTTAGAAAGAAATTATTGCTTAGAAATTTGGAAAACAGATAAAATTTGAAGATTTGTTTTCTTCAAAACTAAATTTAAAAATAAATCAGAAGCACTTGAAACTGAATGAAGAACTTCTGTTTGAATCCAGAGATAAAAATGTGGTGTTTTTCAAGAATGAAAGAGCACTACTCGAAATCGTATGATATTTGTTGCTAGTTCTTGCGGTTCAACATTGAGAGCGAGAATATTATAGGATGCCCACTTGATTTATGTATAATTGTCACAGGCGTATGAAGGAAGAAGAAATATTTTTCCCTTAAAATGTTTGTTAAGAGCTTTTTATTTTGGGAAAGTAAGTCTTGGGATTTAATCAAAGTGGATGGAGGGTAAAAAATGATAGCTGCAAATTACAGCTTATAAGTGAGCTGTACAATAATTTTACCCTTATTATTATTATTTAAAATTATTTTCTTTTTTATGCGTCTCCTTTCATCCCCACGATATGCAAAGAGTACCGTTGGCTGGAATGCGTTCCATCTCTGTCGTTGTTATCATCCGCGCATACAGAGATCACAAAAGAATCAGCAGCTGCTTCTGCAGCATCCCCAACAGAACAAAGACGAAGATGGCCCCTTCGTCCTCCTCCTGCTGCTGCTACTACTACAGCAGCAACAACTACTGCTACTCTTTCAATCAAGCGTCTTACCTCCTCGTTCCTTCTTTCCCCACACCGATCCGCTACTTTCTTCTTCCTCCTCCTGCGCCGGCGGCAGCATCTTGTTCCTTTCCTTCTTCGCGGGGAGTACTAAGTCGGTATCTTCATCTTGGTCGGAGCCGCGGTGGTGATCCGACGTCCGGTTCCTCTAGCGTCATCAGGCGCGCGCAGTGTCGCCTTCCCGGAGCCTCCGGTTCGGACGAACCCAGAACCTCTTCGAGGAGAGCAGCGGAGGAGGACAACAGCGACGATGAAACACTTACTTCTGCGGCTGTCTTCGACAACGATGACGCCGGCCGCCGCCCCTCGCCGGAGGAGTTGGAGGAGCATCTTCCCAAGGGCGGAGCTGCCGCGGCCATTGAGGAATCTGTGTCGACCAAGGATTTCATCATAATCGCCGCCTGCGCGGTCGGCCTTCTCACCGGTCTTGGTGTTGTCCTCTTTAACACGGCGGTGAGTTTTAAAAAAAAAACTTCTAAGTAGTTCCTCCGGGATTTCTCAGTCGCCATTATTTTTTGCTTCTGTTTTGATATTTTAGTCATTTTTAAAATTGAATGTTACCAAGAATTGTATTTTTTTTCTTTGTTTGGTTAGTCTGTGATATATAAAAACGGAAAGACATATTACAAAGAAATAGGTGCATAAGTTTCACAAAACAATCGAATTTGAAATCTTGTGGTACTCGAATCCAGTGATGGTCAGCACCCATCAAGAACTATACTTTGACTATTCATGGAAATCATCATCATTATTTAAAGAGGCGGAAGGAATTCCATGCTTAACAAAGTTAATGGAAAACAATGAACAATCATCCTGTATCCTTCTCAATGTACATTTGGGTTAGTTTGCACAGAATCTGATGGGACAAGACGACCTGCAAATTTGAGTTCAGCGTCTTCATGTGTTTTGAAGTGAATATTAATGGAATTGTGTTGCTCACTGTGCTCAAACTTGGATGCACAAACAAGGCCTCCTTATTCCGTAGAATCAAAGGCATGCTTATCCTTGACACTGTTTATATATACTGTTTCCATCATTCCGATCAGTAACACCTGGATTAAGATGGAGAAAGAGAAGCAATACCATTTGACATTTAATTCACTTTGAATACTCCGCTGGAATCTTGGAATGAATGAGTAATATGATTTACTGCACTCTAGTTCAGTTTTTTTTTTCATATTTTGTTTTTTTCTTATGTTACTAAACAGGTGCATGAAATACGTGACTTCTTTTGGGATGGATTACCTTCACGAGGTGCCTCATTGTTGCGAGAAGAACCCATCGAGGAAACTTGGCAAAGAGTAATTCTAGTTCCTGTTTGTGGAGGTGTTATAGTTGGGATGTTGAATACTCTACGAAGTTCTTTGAAATCCTCAGCAGATGGGACAGCAACAAGTCTAAAAGATGCATTGAGACCACTCTTAAAGGCTATTGCTGCTTCTGTCACCCTAGGAACAGGGAATTCATTGGGGCCTGAGGGTCCTAGCGTGGAAATAGGTTCATCAATAGCCAAAGGCATTGTTCGCACTTTTGGGTGGCAAGGCGGAAAGAGCTTGTCTCTCATAGCTGCCGGTTCTGCAGCTGGAATTTCATCAGGTCATCTCCTGCACTGCTCAAATCTATTGTTCAAAATGTGGTTTCATAACACCTGTTAGTCGCATCTGCATATCTTAATAAGTGATATAATCCACTGCAATGTCAACATGCTTGTCCTATCACATATTAAGTGTTTTCTAAAGTTGTTGGAGATCACTTACATATTTTCTTTAGCTATCTGTTTATCTTATATTTACTTGCTATTCCCTCTTTCCTACTTCATGCTGCATGATTCAATTGAGGTCAAGTGAGCCTGAACTTTCCTTTAAGTTTTTATTTGGGTAGTGCCATTGTATCAGTTTGTCTTTTACTTTTTTTTTCTCATTACTAGTGTTTTTGTATAATTTTCTCACTTCCAAATTCATCCTGAAAAGGAATTATTTTAATGAGAGCCTGAATTAGAAGTTTAATGATTTTATTTAATCTGGTCTAGTTTAAGGTTACATAAAATAATATTTAACTTTCTCAACTGATCCGCTTTGTATTTTATTTTTCACTTTTCTTACTACCAATGTGTTTCCGCAAGATTGTAGGTTTCAATGCTTCCGTTGCCGGGTGCTTCTTTGCTGTGGAATCTGTTCTCTGGCCTTCTCCATCAGATTCTTTTTCATCTCTTTCTAGTTCTACATCCATGGTGATACTCAGTTCTGTCATAGCATCTGTCATCTCAGAAGTTGGTCTTGGCTCTGACCCAGCTTTCATTGTTCCAGAATATGATTTTCGGTCACCAAGTGGTATGTTCCAGGTCGTAATCACAGTGTATTGAAATGCTTTCAGTATGATCATTCTGTCATGTGCTTCACGGATCTAGGAAGTTAACTTTCAGTATTAGCTATGGAATAGAAAAATGGTTATTCAGTATGGATAATTCATTCCTATAAAAACATGGTCAATTTAATTATTTTAACCAGGCTACTTGTCAAATTAATTTTGCAACTTCTATGGTTTCTGAACCTGTTCTTTAATTTTCCATAATCATCCATCATGGTGCTGGATTTATGTTAAATGTTCTACATTTTAAGCATTGTTTCTCATGTTCTACAGAGGTTGAGATTCTGAAGGTGTTTGTCATTCAATAAATTTTCAGAACTTCCTTTGTACCTCTTGCTGGGTGTTCTTTGCGGTATGGTCTCTATAACCTTATCAGGATGCACATCATTGGCGATGAAGTTTGTGAATTACCTCCAGAAGACCACAGGTCTATCAAAGACCATATTTCCTGCAATGGGTGGCTTGACTGTTGGTCTTATGGCTATGTCATATCCTGAAGTTCTTTACTGGGGTTTTCAGAATGTGGACATTCTACTGGAATCACAACCTTTTGTCGATGGACTCCCTGCTTCGATATTATTTGAGTTAGTTGGAGTAAAAATACTTGCAACATCACTCAGCCGGGCTTCTGGCTTGGTAGGTGGTTATTATGCACCATCGCTTTTCATTGGTGCAGCAACAGGAATGGCTTATGGAAAATTTGTGACTTCCGCTCTTTCTGGCCCCCATCCATGGTTTCATATTTCCTTAGTTGAAGTGGCCTCACCTCAAGCATATGGATTGGTAAAACATTTCTTTTATTCCAATGAAATCAATATTTTCCTTCACTAGAAGTTTTGTAAGCTTCTCTTTTTTCCTTTTTTAGCTTTACTGGTGCGTTGTCACCTCCTGACCATGAGGTCCTCATTTCCGAGTACCATTCATATTATTCGAGGACACGGCTCCAAGAAACCAACTTTAATCTATTTTGCCATATTGAAAGAAGAATTGATAAATGGATACAAGCCTAGATTCATTAAGTATCTCTAAAATATTCATCCCTTATACCATAGTTATGACACTAATATGTCATCACCAGACAATTTTGGAAAAAGGAAGAAGAATGTAGGGTTGAGAAAGATATGGGATGTTCATTACTTCTCCATAATTCATGTACTCTCTGGAAAAGTAATAAGAGGATAATGGAATATATGATTCAGCTTGGGTGCTAAAAATCAACTGCATATTTCACCTTGTTGGAGGAAATTAACAAATACATTTTGCATTCTCACTGGTTCAGTAAGCTTTTGCCATAATAGCCACTAGTAGATGGAAAATGTGAATAGAAAATTATCATTGTACCTATTCTGTTTTACGTGAAATTTTATTGGCTTCATTTGTTATTATGTCCATTCTTCTTGCTTCCCTTTTCTAGATAGCTCATCCAAGTTTTCACTAATTTCTGTGTAGGTGGGTATGGCTGCTACTCTTGCAGGCGTGTGTCAAGTACCTCTGACAGCAGTTTTACTCCTATTTGAGCTGACACAGGATTATCGCATAGTTCTACCACTGCTTGGAGCCGTGGGTTTGTCATCATGGATATCATCTAACCAAAATATTAGAAGAAATAGTATAGATAAATGGGATGAAGTCAAAATGAGGGATAGAGAGGATCCACAATCTACAGATGAATACCCTGTGAAGGAGAAAATTAATGATTCAACAGTTTCTTCTGAAGAAGATACTATTGATTTATGTGAGCTTGAGACATCTCTTTGTCTTTATGATACCAGTGTTGAAATCAGCAATTTGGCAGACAGGCTTACTGTTTCACAGGCTATGAGAGCTGGATATCCAACTATCTCAATGAATACATCAGTTGAGGAAGTTGTCAATCTCATGCTTGTGGAGAAGCAAGCTTATGCAGTTATAACTAATGAAAAGAATTGTTTAGAAGGAATCTTGGTCCTTGAAGACATTAACAAATATAGCAAACTCATTAGGGAACGAAGCAATGAAGCTGAGGTAGGAGGAGACCTTGCTGCATATTCTGCTGTAAAACATAGTTCTATTTCTTATTAAATAGAAAGGTAGAGGTATTCACTATAGATACTTTTAAATTATATATCATGAACAGTTCACTGTTTTGCAAACCTTTGTTGATTCTGAACATCATCCCCTGTTCAAAGTAGATCAGCTATCTTACTTCACTTGGATTTACTTCTGCTCATAAAAAATTATCCTAATCATTTCTAGTATATTGTATTGTTGCTCCTTTGCCATATTTGACCTTCTTAATTTAGTGGTTACTACAACTTGTAACAATCTTCAATCTCTCCCCTTCGGATATATTGGAGTTTTACAGTTTTACCAGTTGGCTTTTTGCTTTTCCTTGCTATGGACACGCCACAAATTGTATTCCAGGAACGGTTAAACTTGAGGTTACTAGATCTTTTTCTCCTCTAATTGTATTTGCTTTTGTTCTCCATGTTTAGTGGAACCAAAGAATTGTTTGTATGTAATATGCTCTTGAAGATCACCTTTTGGATATCAACATTAGATAGGTTCCCCAAAGCATAGGATGGATGAATATAGAATTCCTTTTTTTTCAGTATCAGCAGAATTCCTTCAGTAAAGGATTATAGAAGATTGAAGTGTCATGTCAACTATATACTTCTAGGCGATCACATTCTGAATTTTTTGTACTATTAAGCAGGTGGACAAAATTCTGGTATCCCATGTCTGCGACTTGAAAGGAGACAATTGTAAAGCATGGATTGCTACTCCTGGGATGACACTTCTTGCTGCTGAGAGAATCATGGATTCTTATGGAATAGATCAACTCCCCGTTATTTTGGATGATATGGATGGGGAAGATGGAAGACGCATAGTTGGTTTGCTAGATAGGGATTGCATCAGTATCGTTTGCAGGTAATCCCAAGTAATACCATTGCTCTTATGCTTTCCCAAAAATAGTGGATTAGAAATCATGCAAATGAGCCATTGTATGCACATTGACATGGTAATTTCAAGTGTATTTCATCTTTTTCATCAGGGCTGAAGCAATGAAACAATATCTTGGCGCGATCTCCACGAGTAGAAGGGCCGAGTCCTAACTAGAACTAATGTATATAGAGATGAGGTGAATATTGTATCAGTTTCAGTTATTAGCCTTGGAGCCTATTTCATTAGTGAATAAATAAAATGCTCAATTATTCTAATCACTAAAAATGCTGGACTTCCATTTTCGTTACTGCTAAATTGATTAAATGCAGATGGCGAGTTTCCTCATTGATTGGCGAAATTGTAGAAATCTTATGAAGGGGAAACCATTTTCACCAGGAACCATTTTTTTCTGCATTAAATAGAATAATGCATACACTTAGCCTATACACAACATTGTCTTTCTCATTACAGCTAAGACTGAGAGTTTCTATTGGCGAAATTGTAGCATAACTTACACAGGGGAAACGATTCTTGCCGGAAAACCTCATGACCATTTTCCTTTTTCTGCAATAGGTAAAAGAATGCATACAGTTGGTTTATGCATAACATTTGTAACACTTCCGATTTCATTCAAGATATTGCTCATTTTGGATCCATATGATCCGCACGAATTTAAAACACGTCTTGAATGATAAAAAAGAATACTATATATAAGTTTATGATCATCTCCGTCCATGTGGAACTAACTTTCATTCTCATCATTATCTTGAGGCCTTACAATATTTTCATTTTTTAAAGATATATGGGGGAAACCATTCTTGCTAGTAGATTACATGGCCATTTCCTTTTTCTTCATGATAGGTAGAAGAATGGATATGCATGATGATACACAGTTCATGCACAGCAGTTGTCGAATTTTCTGGGCAATATGTTGAACTCACTTGGCAAAATATATTTGTTGTTAAAAAGAATGGATTTTTAGATTATGTTAGATGCTAATAAGCACTAACAAACAAATCATCAAAGGAAAAAAAATAAGCACCTAACAAGGAATAAAGCATTACGGAGGGAATGAGATGGTGACGTGGTACTCACTCTTTGAAAAGTGACCATCATATCTGTAGAAGTTTGTAAATTCGACCTCTATTACAAACGAAGAAAAAACAATACGAGGAGTTTAGATCTCCATGCATTTATTGTGTCCGAAGGAAGGATGTGAGGTCCATATATCAATGGGAGTTAGAATGAAGTGGTACGAAAAACATTTAAGAAAATTGCGATTTCGAATTATTTATATATAATTTTTTTTTTAGGGTCTTATCCATCGTAGTCAAGTGTTCGATTCGAGGGGAGACTAATAATAAAAAAAATAATATTTTGTGTATTAATGTTTATTTTTCCCTCAATTTGTGATATTTTTTCCAGTATTTTGTTTGCAAAGTTAGACATGTTACTCATCTTTCATCTAGGATCTCTCTTCCACATCATTATATATTCGTGAAATTAGAGCTTTAAATTACCAGATTTTTCTTTCAAATATATTTATGGATAAAATGCACCGGCTGAGCACGTACTTAGAAATCCGGAGCATATTCTAAAGTAAAATTACTCGTCATTTTATTTCAATATATTTATTTATAATTGTTTTGAACTATACGTGCTTGAGAGATTGATATTCTAGCAATTAAGAAAATAATACTGTCTTGGCCAATAAAAATAAGCATAAAATCTAAAATTATTTTAAAATGGTGATCTTGTCTTTTGTATTAAGTGTCAGTATTTTAATAAGCTTTTATCCTACCAATTGGTAGCTGTGTAAAGAAAAAAAATCAAACGGACCCAAGAAACCAGCCTGACCTAAAAAAAAATTGAAAATGAGGAGCTCGGTTAGATCTTAAGGTGATTTTCAAACTAGGGCCCCACCTAAAACTCATAGAGCCCGAGGGGCCTATTGTTTATTATTATTTTTATTTATCTAATTAGTTCATAAATCACCTAGTTTTTTTATTATTCATAAATAGGTTTGTGTGATTTTTTATTTTTCTATTATATTACTTGATTATTTAAATTTTGGTGTTATTTTTATTATAATTACACTGTTAATTGCATTTATATTAAACTTTAGTTTATTATCTAACATTATTACATATTATCGCAGAGGCTAAAAAAAGCTACTAAAATAATTGACAAGAAAATTGGTTTGGATAATCTTTTTTTTCCTATTACGGATGATCTCTCTCACCAAAAGACTGATCCGAGCCCAACCACGCCTAAGGCGAATAATATTCTTTTTTGCCACCATGCTAATTTCCTTATCAACCAGCATGCCACAAAAGAGGGCTTCTTATAATAATCATTTATTGGAGAGGTTAAAATTTTGATTTTCTTTTTACAAGTTTCTTTTCTCAGTTTAATCTATTAGCCAATTGAATCAAGAAAGATTGCAAGCCTTATTGGCTTGTTGGCCTTTAATCATGTGGATTAAATTTTTAGGCCTGATTTATTTGGAAAATAACTTGTATTTTAACTAAATAATTATTTTTCCTTCTTTATGGGTTCCGCGCCATTTATGAATAGAAGAATAAAAAAATCAGAGACTAATTTATTCTTTTTCTTTCTTGAACTACACTAGTTTCACTAGAGAAAAAAATTAATCTTTGAATAATCCAAGTGCAATCTTAAGGATTAAAGCTTAATGTTTTTTATCCATTTGCTATTATCAGAAGAAAAACATAGATATCCCTTTTACAAGTTTAATATTTTTTTTTTTACCTTTCTGTACTCAGTTTACTTTTCTAGTTTTAGTTTTATCATCATCTGAAAATAGAAGACAAGAAACAAGTGAAGAAACACAATATATTATTAATAATTTATTATGGCTCACATACTTAGCAGGTTCAATGGGGCATTAATATATGCTCACTGGCTTTATTTAGGTAATTGTTGTCCCTCATGAACAGATGACAGATCCAACCCTATTATTGTGCATTAAGCAAGCATGACTCCCTTGACAGCTTCAAGCGGAGGCCTCCCTGATGGTCTCAAGGCGCGGGCTAAAGATGGATGTCTCCTGTCCCCTGTTGAACTTGAGCCTCCTCGCCTCCTCCCTGGAGATGCTGTACGAGCTCATGATCACCTCCAGCGGCAATCCACGCAGTGCCGAGGCCTTGCCGACGATCTGGCTCACCATGGCGTTGTCGTTCGTCTTGAAAGATATCCACTCAAAGCTCTCGCTCTGGGACCGCTTCAACACCGCATAGTTCTGGGGGATGACGATGAGCTGACCCTGCCGGAGCTCGCCGTCGAATGCGGTCTGTCCGCGGTGTCCGACCACCTGCAGGCGGCAGCTGCCCCTTATGACGTACATTATGCTGTGGGCGTTGATGTTCCAATGCGGCGCATAGATGGCGTTCTACATCATATCACAAAATCAGGCACATATATATCTATCTTTAGCAATGTTGTAGACTAATGCATGCTGGTATGTATATATGTATATAAACATATGTTAATTCGTTACCCTGTGGAGGACTCCTCTCTCTGCGCTCATCTGGATGAACCTTAAGATGGGGAGCTTCTGGCTGTTGAGGCTGGTGAGCCTTCCCCAGCGCGGGTTGTAGACGTCGGCGCGCGCCGGGTTGCCGATGTTCTCCTTGTTCTTCAAGAAGCAATAAGTCTCCTCTAATCCATTGCTGGACTCCGAGCTCCTGCACCCTTCTTGCCCCTCTCGCCTGTAACTGGTCTCCTCTTCCTCCTCCCTCTGCCAGCTGAGGGACGGACTGAGAACCTGTAGGCCGTGTTGCACCCGGACGATCTCGCCCCTCCTTTGTTGTTCCGGGCTGATCTGCTGGATCCTCCGTGCGAGCTCGGTGTCTATGCCGAAGGCCTGCGCCAAGAAATTGACGGTGAAGCCGCTGAGGATGTTGTGGTTCTCTTGGAACCTCTCCTCCGGCCTCGTGGATTGCTCCGTTCTCCGCTGTCCACCAGCAAGCAAGAACTCCTGCGTATGGATGTAAGAATAATTAAGTAAAGTTGCACAGTATTATAACATAATAAACATGGATAGATAGGTTAATTAATAAGTAACGTTAATTGATCCATCACCCTGCGGAGAGGGTCGAGTTGGTTGGCGTTGCTGCTCGTGTCGAAGACAGTGATAGACACGACCGGGCTGTCGCCGTCGTTGTAGAACCAGGAGGCAACACCGGCGGGCAAGGCGAGGACGTCGCCTTGCTGAAGGCGGCGGATCTTCTGGTGCTCGTCCCTCCTCCTCTGGCTTTGGCCGGCGCTCGCTTCTTCTACGTATTGCTGCTCGGACTGCTGGAAGGACTGATACGATTCTGGGCAACCAGGGTACACGGTGCCACTAATACCTCTTCCTGCAACATATATATTGTATGAAATAGTATGAGAAAAGCAATTCCTACTTATTCATGTTATTATAGATTAATTAAAGTGTCTATATATGACGAGCCTTGGATAATGTAGACGAGGCGGGGCGAGTTGGAGAAGGAAGGAAGGACGAGGCCTCTCGGTTCGATGGTTCGACGCCGTGCTGCCACGCCGGCGAACTGGAACTGCTCATTCCATTCGTCGTAGTACTCAGTGAATCCGGCTTCGGACTCCACGCGCCTGAGGGGCTCGAGGGCGCTGAGCCTCTCGAGCTGGAAGTGCTGCCTCAGCTGCCCAAACCGGCGCTGGCTGCTCCAAGGCTGCTGCTGGCCAGAGCCAAAGATCTGGCCCGAGGAGCCATTGCACAACAGCAGTAGGTAGAGCGAGAACGAGAGCAAAGTGAGCTTCAAAGCGGCCATGAGGGTTTGCTACTTTAGATATTAAGTTAGTGTTGATGGCTTAGTGATGGTGAATGAGGTGGGTATTTATAGGCCTTAACCCTACAATTAATATTCGGCGAGAAGATAAGCTGGTGGAATGAGACGAAGTGTTTGGTTCAGACTAGCAGCATTCACGTTTCAAAATTGCCGCATATGTAGCCCTGTTAGGAAGAAAATGAACAAAAGAGCTGTTGACGTTGTCACTTGGCACAAAAAAAAAAAAAAAACTTGAGATAGAACTTAGAAGATTAGTTGAGTACCTAAGGATCCTCTGAAGTGCTGTAAAAAATTATGATATTTATCAACTACATATGATTATTAGATTCGGTACCACTACGTCCCGTTTTTTAATTATGTATGGTCAAATAATTATGTATACTTTTATACATCACAAAAGAAAAACCACAAAATAATTTCTTGCTCGCCTACTACGTACTTCTCCTTAAACAATCTTAGTTATGTCAATTAATCAAACCTACATATCCATGAGTAGATTTGAGCTTCTAACCGCGTCTCCAATTAACCTTCCATCACAATTGCCTCTTGATGCCTGCATGGCATCAGTCCACATGTTCCCTGCTTAATTACCAACCAAAACGTACGTGAACAGCTCGAGCACTTTTTGTTACCTTCCTTCCTAACTCGGCCAGATGCCCTGCGCGCGGCGATACGAGCAGCTAAGAGAACCTTGTCATTTGTTAACAACCAGTCGACCAAACGTACCTTTCAGGCACCTATAAATACCCACCCGAATACCACATCTATTTCATCAAACACCATCATCATTAATCAACAAGTGCATGTTATCATGGGCCTGTTCACCAAAGCACTCTTCTCATCTCTTTGCTTGCTGCTCCTCTGCAGCGCTTCCTTTGCCCAGGTTGGGTATCGCCAGGAGGAGCAAGCCACATGGTGGGGAAGCCGGCGAGGTTTCCAGTCCTACCAGGCCGGGCAGTGCCGGCTGGAGAGCCTGAGCATCCAGGAGCCCATGCGCCGCGTGCAGTCCGAAGCCGGATTCACTGAGTACTTTGAAGAGTCCAATGAGCAGTTCCAGTGTGTCGGCGTGGCCGCCCTGCGTCGCACCGTCGAACCCCGTGGCCTTCTCCTGCCTTCCTACTCCAGCTCCCCTCGCCTCGTCTACATAATTCAAGGTACGTCGAACTAATAAACACATATGTACTGTTGATTGCATGAATTGGCGGCAATTACACATTTATAGTTATTTGAATGCATGAACATATATATATATATATGTACATGCAGGAAGAGGATTGAGCGGAATGGTGATGCCTGGTTGTCCGGAATCATACCAGTCCTTTCGCCAAACAGAAGCGCAGCTGATAGTGGATGTTGGAGAGAGCCAAAGACAAATGGTGAGAGATGAGCACCAGAAGATTCGCCGATGCCAGCAAGGAGACATCATCGTGGTGCCTGCCGGAGTTGCCTACTGGTTCTACAACGACGGCGATAGCCCTGTCGTTGCTGTCACCGTTTTCGACACCAGCAGCAACGCTAACCAGCTCGAGCCCCGTCGAAGGGTACGTACGTACTTAATTGACTGCATGCATGGGTTATATACAATTATACAATAATTAATTAACTCGTACATGGATGTGATATATATACGCATCAGGAATTCCTCTTGGCCGGAAGGCAGCAGCGATCACAGCAATATGCAGGTCGACAAGATGAGAGATTAGAGCACAGCAACGTCCTCGCTGGGTTCGACCACCAAATGCTAATTGAGGCCTTCGGCATCGACAGCGAGATGGCCAGGAGAATCCAAAACCCGGAACAATCGAGGGGCGAGATAGTCCGAGTGAAGAGTGGGCTTCACATGATGACAGCAACCGTAGGGACTGAGTACACCGAAGAAGAAGAAGAGTTTGGCAGATCACAACGCCGGCAGGAGGAGAGTCGCGGGTGCGGCGCCAACGGCCTGGAGGAGGCCTACTGCTACATGAAGAAGGTGGAGAACATTGGGAACCCCATGCGCTCCGACGTCTACAACCCACGCTGGGGAAGGCTCACCAGCCTCAACAGCCAGAAGCTGCCCATCCTACAGTTCATCCAAATGAGCGCCGAGAGAGGAGTCCTCCACAGGGTACGTACGTAGCACAAGAAACTATATAGAACTATATGCTTGCCGTTTAATTGCTGATTTGCTCACCTTGTTGTACATGATCATGGTGGTACGCAGAACGCCATGTCCGCACCGCACTGGAACATTAATGCGCACAGCGTGATGTACGTGATCAGAGGAAGCTGCCGGATGCAGGTGGTGGGACATCGGGGCAAGAACGTGTTCGACGGCGAGCTCCGGCATGGTCAGCTCATCGTCATCCCCCAGAACTACGCTGTGATGAAGCGATCGGAGAGCGAGAGCTTCGAGTGGATCTCGTTCAAGACCAACGGCAACGCGATGGTGAGTCAGATCGTGGGGAAGGCGTCGGCGCTCCGGGGCATGCCGGTGGAGGTGATCATGAGCTCGTACCAGATCTCAAGGGAAGAGGCCAAGAGGTTAAAGTTCAACAGGGGGAACGAGATGTCCATCTTCAGCGCTCGTCGGATGGACTCCATGTCTGCTTGAATGAAGAGTTTGTCTGAATTTATTAGAACCGCATAATAAGACTGGAATAAGAGTGCACCAGTAATCAACTCCGAGTTGATTCAGCTATTTGTGTACTATGAATATCAATAACAAAGCCAATCGGCTCTTTTTGTGATTCTTCTTCTTTCTCTATCATGCTTTTATCTTGCTGTCCAAAAGCCTTTATCATGTTCTCCTTTTACAAAAAAAAATGTCTAATATGAATATGCTTCTAATATAGAAAAGGGAAAATGGCTGAATAAATTTTTATATTTGGCCCTTTAATAAGGATCTATAATTTTCTATTTGAATTTTAATGATGTGGTGATGATTATAAACAAGGTTATTAAGATCGAAATTTTACCTTGATCGGAAGGAACTGATAAAATGGAAAATTATTAGATCGGATCAAAGATCTTACTTATAAATAAAAAATAATATATATATATATATTATACATTATATCCAATAATTTGTTAAACATATCTTAATTTTTTTACATTTTTTATTAATTTTGACAGTTTAAAAACCTTATATGCTTAAAAATAAAGTTCTACAAATATAATCTAATATATTATTTCTATAATGTATATTTATCTAAAGATAATATATATATATATATATATATATATATATATATGTCCGTTAAAAATAACATATATTCAATCATCTTTTTTGTGTTTTCAAAATATTTTTCACTTTTTATGCTTTAAAAATATATTTAATATATTACCATTATAATATATTTCTTTAGAAAAATAAACTAATAAAGTAGGATTGGCAGTATCTTACGAATTCAATCATTTTATTAATATCGAGATTGTCGATCCTTGATAGGATAGTAAGATGTGTGATCTTATAATCAAGATCACAATCTTGATAACCATGATTATAAGAACTTCTTTATCATATTATTCAAAATAAGTATGGACTTCGTAAAATTTATAATAACACTTGATTAGTTTGATATGTAAGTAAAAATACAATTGATTAGTCATCGGGAACTTAAAAAAAATACTAATCAACTAAGGACTCGGACATGCTAAACAACAGATTTACTTTTGAATATTTAATTTGAAGTAGAAACATTAAAAGTAAAAATCTTCAAACAACGACATTTGAAGAGTTGTGATGATAGTATCAATTCAAGAATATGAGACGAGGCAAGTTGTCAAGCAAGACATAGAAAAAGAAAGGCCAACTTACATATTCTTTTTTGGTTGAAAAAGGATCATTATTATCAAAATAATTATTTGTTCGTTAAAATGAAAATTGGATTTTTTATAATTAAACATGATAAAATAGTCATGTTCCTCACTTGATAGATAATTTTTTAGTTTATAATGGGTTGACTTTTCTCATGGGCATGATCCGTCTTGGGTCATTAAATGAGACTAAGGCCTTCGCCATGGGCAGAGGAATTAGGCTCACTCTCCCCGTATCTTTTTGTCCTTTGTGTTGAGCGCTTAGCGCACCTAATTCATGAAGAAGTAAATAGTGGCTCGTGGAAGCCGATGCAAGCAGGTATAAATGGCCCTTGGACCTCTCACCTATTTTCTGCAGATGACGTTCTTCTCATTGTAGAGCCCACCACCGCACATATTGACACAATCTGCTCAATACTAGACACCTTCTCTGAAGCCTCTGGCCAGCGCATTAATCCACAAAAAAACATCAATCTTCTTCTCAATGAATGTTTCACTAGAGAAGAGGGGCATGTTGAAGCAGCTATGCAATTTCCAGGAAGCCAACTCTGCAAGAAGGTATTTGGATGTTCCAACCAGCAATTTAACAACACCATCGAACATATGAGGAGCAAAACTATGGGTTGGGCAGCTGCTACTCGTTCAATGACGAGGAGAGCGTCCCTCACACAGTCGCTACAAGTAGTTCCCTATCACCTGAAGCATACTATAAGCATACTTGGGGGTCATTGGCCTTCGACTAGAAGGATTCATCTCATTAACTGGAATTAGATCATCCAGCTGAGAGACAGAGGCGGTCTCGGCCTGTGTAACATGTCCCTCCTTAATACGTGCTTGCTAGCGAAGCTCGGTTGGATTCATTCTACACGTAGCCTCAAGCTTTGATCTTGCATTGCTTTTCTCACTCTGCATCAACCCCTTGCAGAACTACGTGCGACGAAGTACTTGACTGCCACCACCCTAAGGATGGATTAATTGCAACGTAAATGCATGCTTCTGATGAAATCAAGACAACTCCACCATCGCCATCATCGATTTGCTTTTGCGTGATGATAACGGTATTTGGGAAGGAGGGACCACCGGCACAGTACCAGCCCTCTCAACACTCGAGGCTGAGCTTGAAGCCATTTGGCAGGGCATTCGCCTCCCCAAAGTTAAAAGGGCACAGACGCATCATTATGGAGAGAGACTCAAAATTAGTCATCAACATTCTGAATAGCCAAGTTCGAGCGAGTCACCATCTCTTAGATCTATTGAATTCAATGGCTAAAGAATCACAGCCACTAGAGAAGGTCATCTTCCACCACATTCTAGGAGAGGCGAATGATTGGTGACTCTGTCGGGACTTATGTACCCCTCCTTTAACCTTTCTTTATTGTAATAGGCATTTCTGCCTCATTCAACATCGAAAAAAATGGTCATCGCTTGGATGGGTCACAAATTGGATCAGCTAGACTAGTTTCTTATCCATTTCTAAGTTTTTTTTTTACTTTATTGTGATATTAATTTATGCAGCGCCCAGCTAAGAAAAAAAAAACATGTTATTCTCAAATCCAAGACACACATCGAAAAAATATCACTACTAAAAATTTTGTATTATTACTTTTAGTTTATTCTCTACATAAAGTTATCCATGGAGAACAACTATATATCAAGGAGCTAGTATGGATTTTTTTTTAATCATGGAATGAATTAAATGCAACAAATTTTCTCTCTAAAATTTCATGTTACCAAACTTTAAAAGATATACATGGAAGAGGTAAGTGTTGATTACTATTTAGAATATCGGTATTTAAGGTTTTCCTAATAAACTCAATTGATGGGATATAAAATGAGCTCACAAAACTTTTCAATTTGTCCAACCAGTTAACATATAACAGATCATATTTATCTCATCACATATTAGTTGAATCAACTGGGAAAAAAATATTCTCTCTAATGTTTTCCATAGTTTTTTTTATTTTTCATATTTTTCTCATCTTCTCTTTTTATATCTTCCTCAAAAACTTTCTTATATGTTTTTTATTTTGTCTTGTCCTTTCCTTTTATTTTCAATTTCACCTTTCCATTTTCTCCGGTTCTTCCCTTTTTTTCTCGTTACATTGATAATAGAAGAAATCATGATAAAAAAGCAGAGTGCATTTATTTAATTAGTAACTAATAATGTTATTTTGTACATGAACTAACTTATTAAATTTAGTATATAATATATGAATGTAATTCCTTATATTTAAATACTTAACAATTTGATTAACTAAAGAGCTATTGAGTATCAAGGAAAACATAAATTAATAGTTATATGATGGATCATCCAGTACTATACAAATTAAGAAATTATGTCCAACCCGTTAATTGCAAAAGTTCATTAGAGCAAATTTGCCCGCTAGGATAAAAAAAAAACGAACGGGCCAAGGTTTACTCTTCAATTAACACCAACTAAGTGTGAATTCCTTCGTCCATGCAATTTGCATGCGTCATCCTATTTTAAAATAAGAAATAATAACACTTCATGCAATAATACATTAAAAGGAAACTATTGAAAGAGCCATTTAAGTTTGATTATTTATTAATAGAATCTATCCATTGAACGCATACTTCGAAACCCTTTTTCCTTTTCCAAGGAATTAGACAGAATGCGTCTTGAAGCCCAATACCCTTTTTTTATTCTTGTAAGAAGAATAGAAGTGAAATGTTCTTAATGAGATATTCTTGAGGTGTGTTTGATTGATTAGTTACTATTTCAATGATATTATTAAATATAAAAATTACTATATACATTATTAAATATATTAAGTATTTATTAACATTATAAAATTTAATTAATTAATATAATTTTAATTATCGAGTTAAATAATTATTAGTGCTAATTTTAACTATACAAATAAATATGTTTAGAATAATATATAATTAGTCTTCATTTTATATTTAATAAAAAATTAACTACTAAATAATTATAATATTATATAAATTAATTAATATCGTGTCCATGTCATATATAATTAGTCTTTATTTTTAATAATAAATTAACTATCAAATAATTGCGATAATATAATAAATAATTAATATGTAAAATTGTTAATATAAAAATATTCATAATATTGTATTTATTATTAACGTTATATTTTTGTGCAGAATTTAATAATAAAAAAATATTAATTATAGATTACTGTGTATTTATTAAAATAAAATGATTTAATAAAGTAAATTAGAGATAAAGAAAGAACAAAAAATTGTTCTTGCTCATTTGCTTTGGTAACAAAAAAAGGTGATTTTGTAAACTTCAAGATGATTTTAAAAAGTGGGAGAATTAGTTTATTCTATAGGTGTTTGGGTGCAAAAGCAAGAATAAATGATTTATTCACCAAACATACCCTTAAAGTGTTAGTAATAAAGTAAATAAAAAATCATCATGACCAAGTCAAAGACAATCATCACCACCTACACTTATAGAAGTCGCACCATCATGAATTGGAATGCCAACTATTAATATGCATAGTTTTTCTTTACAAAATCATAATAAAACTAATAATTTTCTCAACATTTTAGTACATAATATATCATATTAGTAAGTCACCAATTTAGAATGATAAATAATAAAGAAATATTGATCAGAACTCTAGTTAACAATAACTCTATAATTAATTATGGTTCAATATTTTGATAATAAAAAAATTATAAATCGACAATGACATGTCGATATGAATAATCATCAATGACGTATCAAGAATTTACAAGAGATTCATAATATATCATCTTGAACATTTAATGAATTATGAATCTGTAATAATAAATCTGACTTTTACAATATTAATCAATCATAGCCAACTGACAATTGATGACAATTAACAACAATTATTTGAGATAAATAAAATATGGTTCAATGTAGGTTCTCCCTAGCTAAGTAGGGAGCACCATATTACCTACATATTTAACCATAGGATGTTAAATCTACGGTGGATATTAGATCTTCTCTCTCATACTTTTTTTCTCTCTCATACTTTTTTTCTCTCCTAAATCAAGCCATCATAGATTAATCATTCTACTGTTAAAAATGTAGGAAGCATGGTGCTCCCTACTTAAGTAGGAAGCACCTCCATTTTTTTCAATAAAATATATCAGTCTTCTCTATAACACATCAATGATGTTAGGATCACAAATCAATAGAATCTTTATAGTGATCTATGTACCCTCAGGAATACTATTTTTCTTAGTTTTCCCCTTAATGCAAGTGCTCTTCATAGTGGCACCATCAATCAAATATAATACAAAAACTATAATTTTATATAACGATTTCTACATCTACTCCGATCTACGAGACCAACTTGTATGGAGGATAGGGATGATTGTACACAATTTGACATTGACTAAAATTACTCTTTTTTTGTTTTAAACTCACCGATGTCCAAGGCTACTAACACATGACTAATTTGATGTTCGGGCTGGAGTGAAAAGGATAAAACCTGACTAAAATTCACTCTCTTTGAATAAGGAGTTATCTGTCCGGATCATGTATGTGTTCAAAGTCAGTGTCACATTCTTACAGTCACAATCTCTTAATTTCATTGTCTATATCATTTAGGAGAACATACTCCTATCATGTGTGAATGCTACCACCTTCATTGAAGGTAACTTTAGACTACTCTCCTTGATGCAACAGTCTACAATTATTTGACAATTGGACAACCAATACACATATCCTATCAAACTTATCAATGTCGACGACAATTAAAGGAACAATGAGTCTATTGAATTTAACTAGCACTAACCTCTGAATATCTGCTTACAAGACAAGTCACTCGAAGGTACATAAATGAATATGACACTAGTTAAAGTACGAAATTTGGTAGTCCATAATGATGAATGTGATATCAGACAAATAAGTACATGCACCACGACTATTAAGAACGTCAATGCATCTTCTAACTATTGACAATCTCCTCACCTCTCGTGCTTATATGCCTACTTCATTTTTGCCTTAATTTTGTGATGTGAAAATTAGTTACAAGTAAATCGTATGCTAGCAAGTACACTAATTGTTCAAGTAATATAATGTAACAAGATCAAAATTATTGATCCCACAATGAACTATTAACAAACTATCTAATTCCAATGGTTAATAGGAGACGGCATGGATATGAATTGAGTTCAATTTAAGAGCATTAAAACATAAATTATAAATTTACACCATTGACGACTAGGGCCGGATAGTAATGATTATTAAGAATAATATATGTTAACCCCTCCATAGAAATTGAAATAACAATACTTCGACAATTGACTCTTCATATGGATTATGGACACCTGATCTCTCCTTAACGGGCAAATCAACTATCCTAATGTCTAGAAATTGAGAGTATACTCCTTAATTAACGGCTCTACCCTCATATTTTTTAACATAAGATGTTGTGAGTTGTCTCCTTATACTATTAAACCATGCTTAACGGGTTAGTCCAACAGATCACAAACTAAATTGTCCTTAGCATACCAATACAGTAGGACATGGATTGCAATATAACACTAATCACACTACATAGTTAATGATTAACTAAATTTATTAAAAGCATCAGGCAATCATGTTCACCATGATTTAAACTATATAAACCAGAATCAAAACATGAAAGATAAATCATTTAAAATAGGATAAATTTATCCCAACAAAAAGTACAACATGTGATTACTCTTTTGGACGTCAAGAAGGTTTTGAACGATGTTCTAGACGAGTGTCCCTCAAGTTCCTTCTCAGCAGCTTTTTAGGGTGCTCCCACGTCCATAGCTTCAAGGCTCTGGTTGACGACTCCTAGCATTGTCGCTCTAGGTCTTTAGAAGGTATATTTATAGTCTCATTCTCTTATGTTAGTATTTCCCTAAGGTTTTGAGAGGATATGATATCTTTCCATGTCAATATAAGAGGACCCTTCCTTAGAATTCGTGATAAGATCAATGGCTAAGATTAAATAACCATGCCAAACACCTTGTATTATATTAAAAATTATGGTCCTTTAGCCAGTGAATTAACTTCCTTTCGTTCTTAGGTCTCTTCTAGTTTTTTCCTTAGCTCCTCCATATGGTTTTCTGCAAATAAACTCAAAAATTTGGTAGATTCCTAACTCGATAAAATAAAATAAAATAAACACTAAAATGAATGCATGCAATGTTAAAATTAATCAAAATCATACTAAATGCAAACCTAAAAATATGTTAGATTATGCATGCATCATTTTGTGAGATACTTGCAGTGTCATTACTTCTCATCATCGAGACACAATGTTAGTATGTTGCTCATCCCATATCTCGATTGTCAAATTAGTAGCTAACCATATAGGTCAATTAGACCTCTTATGCTTCTTTTCTGCTACAAGCAAAGCATATATATGCTCTAACGACATCACACTTTCGTTTGTCTTTGTTGAATTAGTCATAGATACTACATGAAACCTTAATTTCTATTATGTTGTCTAGAATATGTTGTACTTCTTGTCGACCTTTCTTGAGGTTGAAGATCTTTGACCTTTATTAAATGATCCTTTTGTTTTCTCATCAAACCATCGTTCATTCCCTAAGTGAATTCTTAGTTTTGAAAGTTGTATCTTTTGCCTTTGCATAAGTGGCACAATACACTACCCCCATTTGATATCATATATAAAAAAAATCAACTTCTTCATATAGACAATCTCTTTGTTCTAGTCAGAAAATACCATGAAGTATTGTCACATATCTTTAAACTTGACGATGAAAATCACCAGATCTCTACCATATTTTAAGTGAACTAATTTTCCTCTTTTATTCCCCATAATTATGAGAAGAAATGCAAAATTTAAGAAAATTCTTCGTTAGTTCATACCACATTCAAGATGTACTATATATCTCATACCTATCCTCCGATTAAGCCAAAATTGTATAGTTGATGAAATTTTAATGCGAATTATTTTTTTTGTTTCTCAAGTTCATCATTTTGAATACTTGTTCAAGTTTTACTATCAAAATCTAAACTTTCTTAGATCTTTTTACTTCTAAATCCATCATTGTTCGTGATAGTTGATTCACTTTTCTAGATAATCAATTCAGCAGTCTTGAGGTCAAATGTACTAGTTAATATATCTTCAAAAGTTAGAGTGATACTAATTCAATAGGAATTGACTCATCGACTACACCTATACTGTGAATGCATGCACCTACGCCTAACAACTAAATCAATCAACTTCAATGTGACTACTTTGTCACGCAACTCACATCGTCCTACATACAAGTCCCATACTAATATGTTAGCCAAATATTCAAATATATAAATTTCACATCATGATAACAAACATGTTGTTTCATCTAGTTATATATAAATTTATTACTTGCTGCTTATAATATATATCCTGGGTTGAAAGGTTTCAAGTTCACATTTGTAACAAATAGTAAAATTTATGCTACTTCATAATTGTAATCATAATATGTCTCATGTACTTAACAATAATAATACATTTATATCACAATGACACATTATAAAACATCATAAGCATATCTTAACTTATATGAATATCAACCATATCATACTTATGGACTACGACACATATTACATAAAACATTCAATTCACAAGCATCAAGCTTTCATTTAATTATGCACATCATCATATACCATAAAGCATTATAATAACAACATGCTTTCATTCGATTCATAAATAATGCATATGTGAAAATACAACTTTTACACTATCAAATAGTACCCACACTCTATGAATCGAACCTTACACCTTAGCTCTCTGATATCATAACTTGTGGCAACCAACCTCGACTTACTACTCGTACTCCGTTAATGAGATCTTATGCCTAAACCCTGATACTGTAACTTGTGGTGACCAATCTTGACTCACTCTACCTTCAGCCACCATGACGGATATAATAGTTAATATACTAATTCAAATTCAAACAAACAATAAGCGTGAAATTGTGATTTGGCAATTTAGACCAAGTCATTAAATTATCAAAAGATTTGAAAACCTATGCGTAATATTAATAAGGGAAAAATGCCATACATGTACATAGTGTTTCAAAACAAAAAGATCACACATACTTATATTGCATCATAACAATAACAAGCACTCTGGCTCAATCAAGTAGACACAAAGTGGGATATCAACCCAAGAACACATTCTCACCACATGGCATAAAGTAGTCACATTGAAGTTGATTGTCATTTACAAGAAGCCACTCATTTACAAGAAGCCACTCATCTTGATCCCACGTGGCCTCATCGGGTCATCCGCATCCGAGTCCAATGAAAGTTTGGTATCACCTAGTCAAATTTCAATACAAGTCTTATTAGCACCTATTGTCATATCAAATAGTCAAGATTTTTATTTGTCCTTGTTTAAATTTCCAATAATCTATTTAATTCATATTTTCATTAAATTTAGTTATTGTCATTACTTTAATAACTTATATTTATTCATTTCCTTTATAATTATTCATTATGTAATTATTATATTATTTAAATGCATCTTTAAATTTAATTAATGTTGCTAAATAATTAATCCAAATTTATCCTCTTTTGCAAAGTTAGTTAATTAGTTAATGACTTAGCATTCAACATTCACCACCATTTAAAATTAATTACCTAATTTAGTAAAATTCTAGACATAAGTCCTACATTAGTTATTTAATTAATGTCGTAACATTTAACTTATATATATTCAAATCGTTCATTTTCATATTTCTTTATAATATATATACTTATTTACATTAAAATAACATATTTACTAATACAAGCACTCCCTTCGTATAAGTTAGTCCACTATTCATGTAATCTAAAGGCTATAATATATTTTAATTAATAAATCTGATTAATCTTGTTCTTTACTTAATTTCAAAACTTACTAGATAAGAGCCTTAAATTTAATGATTAGAACATTAACACTTGTTCGTTGAGCACAACATGTATTTATTACTCTATGTTGATCATTGCATCTTAAATTAACCATCTAACAAATTATTAATTATTTACTCAATTAAATCAACTCTAGAACCATGTATACATTTAGATTGCCAAAGTTAATCATGAAACGCTCACATAAAACATTCTTATAAACCCTTACTAATCCTTTTTTAAATTACTACTCCTTTTAACATTTAATTTAACTTTCTAATAGGCATTTACGTCCATCACATTATTGGCATCAATCTATTATTTAATACCATTGGTATAACAAATGAACCTTGTCATATGTGAATTCCATGACATGAATATTACATAATATCACTCACAACTTAGTTATTGGCTAACCCCATTGCATTAGGTTATTACTTAATTAGATGTTAACCTTTGCATATTTATTCCATTTAACTTGATGCAACAATATCCAAAAAATAAATGTGGTTTAGAAAACTTCAAGTTTGTTTTATTATTTGACATAGTTGAGTAATAATATTTATATTATAATTCATTATTATTATTTAAGGTTGATGTTTGGTGGGATGCAGAGAACACTAAAATTATGTCAAAAATATTCAACACTCGATGTTCGAAAAATATAATTTTCTCTTTTAGCAGACGCACTGGCATCACAAATAAAGCCTAATTGCATTAGTGAGGTTGTATGGATCAAGTTACTTGTTAAATGATCCATTGAGAGCTAATCTTGCATCTGATGAGGACGCTTGTCTACATGTTGGTTGTTGTATATCTAGAACTATCTCTGCTTAAAAATGGTAAATAATCCATTAATATATTATGTTTGAATATTTTTTTTGAAAATAATTGTTGCTAAAATTTAATTCAAGACTTGAAGATCGGTCAAAAACTGATAAAAGATGAATGTCTTTAAGAACCTATGAAATAATAAAAGGAGATTGAATTTCAAAATTTGCAAAAAATGATACAAGTAAGATGGCTTTTAACTGACATTTTCTTTAAAGTTTTGTTCTTATTGCTAGTCAATTCATCATATTTCAGAAAAGTTTTAAAAACAAACAATATGAGCATATGGCTCAAACTACACAAGAGAGAGGCATGCCGAAGTCAACCCGAGAACTTTGAGGGAACATATTGGCACGAATAAAAATCATATATATGAATTTTGATTATCTGTGATTTATTCAAACTCAAGATTAGCACATAAGTTTGTGTTAGACTATTCGACTAAAGAGATATAACGACACGTTTATGAACAACTCAAACAAAGAGATGAATTATGGCAACAATGACTTATAAAAATGCGTCAAACAATGCAACAAGAGATGAAACAAGCTCGACAAACACAAAAAAAAAGAAATGAAAAAAAATGATAAAACAAATAATGAATAAGGGAGGAAACGATAATGAAGATACCGACAAAGCTAATGATTTGTAAAATTTATTGAGAAAATTATTAGTTTAATTTTCTTTATTTATTCAAATATTTGCGGCGGGTGTACAATCCCTCTCAATTTAAGATAGATTTTTTTGTCTGTCTCAATTTGAGGCGGACTCCAAATTTTCGTTGTAATTTGAGACAGATGTTAATTCCATCACATTTTAAATTGCAATGAGTGATTTTCAAATATCCAAAATCAGATGGAAAGTCCATAGCAAATACGCATTTTACGACTATTTTTTCTTTATCTACGATCGAAAAATCCATCACAAAAATGCTATTTTCTTATAGTGACAAAATTGCAATTGTTGCCTCGTCACTGCTCGATCCGCCATCATCGATGCTTCACTGGCCAATCAAAGATTGTCATCGAACGAGATCGTCAAGCATATACATCGAGCTAGTTTTGAGGATAAATGAATGTCGAGGATCGTGCTTGAATGTCATGGCCATTGGAGGAGGAACTCGTCGCTGAAATGAAATATGTGTCGGTTCTTCTCAAATGAGAAATTGTTGTAATATGTTCCAAATTTAGGTTTCGATTTCAATAATTAACATGGATTTTATCATGTGATTTGGTTTGTCCCTATTTCCCTTTCTTTCTCGTATGAGCCATCGAGCGTTGCTGGAGAGGAAACTAGCCTAGATTGATTTTGGTGATGATGTAGCATAAGAAGTTTATTATTTTTCTAAGAGAGTTTAGTTGTTTTAGCTTGGTATCTTATCCTTTGTGAGAACTAGTTGTTTTAGTTTTATGACCAAATTTCTTATCATATAAAATTATCATATCTTATCAGATAGAGTTTCAATAGACAAGAGTTTAGATCCAGATGAGTCTTGTACTACTAATAGCTTGTTCTTTCATTAATGGAGTATGTTCTCTAGTTTCATTTATTTTCCTGCATATTTTACTTTGGTTCTACTGGAGCCTCGCCAAATCGCCTTGTTAAATGTATTTCTGCGTGTTAGAAGGAGTCAGCCTATCACAGAATGCTCCTTTGTTGATGCACTATCTAGTGACAGGTAGTTCCCTATTGCTGCTTTACTTCATCGAAGTTTTTGCCCAATCACATGGTTAGTCTCCGAATTCGATTCTTGCTATTGTAAGTGAATTCTCATTAGTGTTGGTCATGCAACTTTTGAATAAGATGGTGTGTTCTTGTGCTCAGGCTACAGATGAAACAATGACGATGGTGGTGACGTAGGAGAAAAGAAAAAAACAGAGAAGATGAACCAGAAAATAGAGAAATCAGAAATAACTTTTGTCTTATCTTATTGATTAGCAAAAGGGTCTATTTATAATACATTAATGAAAGATAAAAACTAAATCCTAATCCAATAAGCTTAAGATAAGATAAATATGAATCTAATCTCCTAAACTGAATGAATTATCCTCTAATCAGGATTAATCCCAACATACTCCTCCTTAATCCTGACATCATGCATTTTGCGGCGCTGCGAAATCAGATGACTCCATCAGTAGCATTGCTCCTCTTCTTCCACATACGAAAGACTCGCTTCCTCGGTTCTTAGTTTGCTCCTGCACTCAGATGCATAATGCACCATCTTGATGCATCTGAAGCACTTGATGTTGTAGGATCTAGAATGGCACCAAGAGGGGAGGGGGTGAATTGGTATATAAAATCTTTTATTCTTCTTTACTTAATCTAAATGTGTTATGCGTAGCGGAAGCAAACAAGTATGACTATAAACACAAATAGAGAGAGAGAAGAGTAAGAAGAACAAACACAAGAACAAACACAGTTTGTTATCGAGGTTCGGCCGAACTCCTGGCCTACGTCCCCGCTCCGATCTTCTCCACGAGATCTTCGGAGTTCACTAAGTCCTTCTTCAAGGGCGAAGGCTCCCTACAAATCTCCTTTCTTGTACTGAGGACAAGGAGA
>LTAE01001194.1:0-60285 GCA_001647135.1 Pontederia paniculata | reverse complement strand
GTGGCTGACTTTGCACATGTCTAGTGATCCTTTTAGTGTCTCTATCTTTAGTCTTTCTATTGAGTTGTTCTAGTTAGACTTTTGAGACTATTTATTTGATGTAAGACTCCCGCATATTTTCCTTTAAGTTATAGAAAGAGTTTTGGATATCTAAAGTTTTTAATTCTTCCGCATTTGTTGACCAAGTCTTATTAGTCAACCTTTAAGTCAAGATTATGTATTATGTGTAGCGCACCCAAGAGGGCATTCTGCCACATGGCGGGGTGATCTTTTGGGGGCGTTACAATTAATCCCTCAGAAATTAATTTGAAATGAAGAACAAACTCAAGATTTTTTTTAAATAAAGAAACTCATTTTTCCATGTCATGCTCTCTCAAACCACATATTAGATAGAGCAAGTAATTTAGAGATTCAGGTTTCCTAAAAAACAAAAAAGTCGGACAAAAAATAGTTAACTTTCCTTTCCAAACATTTACATGTTATCTCCTTTGATCTTGGTAATTTCTTTTATTTCAATCAAGTCATTTTAAATACAAACAATTTATTCTTAGAAACTTTCGTAGTTGCATGTTTCACTGTTCTACTACTTATATTTCTGTTCGTTTCGTAATAATTATTAGTAATCAACTTTCCTATATACAAAAGGAAGAACAGATAAGTGGTCAAGTTGATTAAGTCTTCATTCCTTTTGCAAAATATAATTTAGGTTTCTTAATGAGTTTAAATTGTAGTGCGTATCTTTTTATCCATAATAAATAAAAGTTTAGGACATGTACATATAACGGAGTCATTTGATTTAGCAATATATAGTTAAAATAATCGCATATTTTCTCAAGTAAATTAAGAACTAGAAAAGATTTTTACCAAAGACATTCAAATACAACAACTTGGATACTTCTGAGAACAATGCACAAGTAAAAATTGTAGGGATTCCTTAGGCTGGTCCTAGTGCCTAAAGTCCAAAATGAGTGGTTGCATGAAATTTAAAAAGTTAACGACATTGATATTTAAGAAGTGATACAAGATTATCTCAAGTATTACCTACTCTTGCAATGCCAAGAAAATGGCAGAAAGATAGACAAAGAATTATATCATTTAGGAGAAACAAATATATTAATCAGTAGTTGTAACGCTCCCAAATTCACACCCCGTCATCTGACAGAATGCGAACTTAGAGGCGCTACCAACTTACATCTTTGACTATACTTTGACCAATCCTCTAGTCAATACTATGAATCGATCAATGCGGAAGCCAATACCAGGACCTATGTCATGTGCAAGTCATCTCATCACGAACACCATCACGCTGTCGATGTGCTATCACCATCTATTTCAACCTATTTTCCTACAGAATTTAAATTCGTAGGGAAAATAAACCTCCCGTGAGTTTTGACACTCAGTATGTAAAAATCATAAATAAGATAATTAATATGTAAAAAAATATTAGTTGGTAATAAACTTTAGCAATTTCCAATATATCAATAGGACTANAGTTTTGACACTCAGTATGTAAAAATCATAAATAAGATAATTAATATGTAAAAAAATATTAGTTGGTAATAAACTTTAGCAATTTCCAATATATCAATAGGACTATTCTTTACCTTTGATCTTTAGTTTTACCTTTCAATCTCAATATTCAATGGATGACATGAGTAGCAATATACACCTTCTCTGATTATGTCAATATCTTTCCTTTCAATATACTCAAGTCATCATCAATATATTATTCTCTATTTATCTTGCCTTATATGAAGCAATCATTAACAATCAATGTGAGCCTTATTAGTGCAAGAAGATTCGGATTATTCCCCCGGTGCCAATATATCTAGCTAGGTCATGAGGTCTCTCTCTGACCAAGTCTCCATAACAATAAAATAGTTTCCGAAGGAATGCCAATAGTTCCCTGGAGAAGGAAAATAATAGTTTTCGAAGGAACGCGATAACAATAGTCCCTAAGGGACGCAATAGCCGGGAGTCCACTTCTTCAAGCATAAATTCAATCACAATCATTAACATATTTTATCCTATCATAATTTCAGCTAGGTTAATGTTTAGAAACACCTAAACCTACATCGTTCAACAATTCATATTCAAGCAATCAATACAATCAAATCATCATAACAATGATAGACAAACAAATCTTTTACATTTTTCGGTGGGACAACAGGACCGGTGTCAACTGGTGACACGGCCCGTGTTGGAATGACACGACCCGTTCGTCAAATGGCGCGGCCATTTTAGGGTTAAAGTTTCTTCTCATCTAATCTATTATTCATAGAAAACGCGGCTCGCGTCGGAGCCCGACACGATCCGTATCTTACCTTGCCCTAGCGCGAGGGAAATGATCGGCGTCATAGTAGACGCGGCCTGAATTTGCAAGACGCGGTCTGTGTTAAGTGTAACACAATCAGAGTCCTGTCGGTGTCTTAAGTCATACTCTAGGAAACGGTCGGTGTCAAGGTGACACGGCCTAAGTCCGTCGGACGCGGACCGTGTTGCGGAACAACACGGTCCGTGTCCATAAAATTTGTAGAGATCAATTCGGAGAGGGAGCAATTATCTTAATTCATAACTCTATTAATAATTTTTTATTCCATATTAAGAACCTTAATTATGATTCTAATTACATACCTTCCTCTGTAGCCAAACTACCTTCTTCTTTGCTCTTGATCTCCTCCTCCATGTTGACCTGACCCTGTGAGAAGAGAGAATAGAGAGAGGGAGAGAGGGGGAGAGAGAGAGAGGAGGGAGAAGAGAGGGAGAGCTTCTTCTACAATAATACTACAAATAAAACTTGAGGAAATTATACTAAAACTAAAAATTGGTATGTGCTGAAGGAAAAAAATAATACTACAAATTATCATTGAATTTTAATACATTAATTTATATATATATATATATATATATATAATAATAATAATAATATTAATATTAATATTAATATTTTTAAATAATGAGATGCATAAAATGATAAAATAAAAAATTTATTGATGCTAAGAATGTTAGAATAGGTGAAAAAAGATGAGAGAATTGATAACACTAATTTAATAAAATGAAATACTACATTGATATGAATCGAACTTGGAACCTCTTTAAGGGATCTTGTCACAAATTTCACCAAACCAAAGCTTACATGGTACTACTAACAGTATTAATATAGAATTTCAGTGGGTGCACGCGCACCCATTGTTGAAATTTGTAGATTTCAAATTTCAAATTAATTTTAATGTGAAATGTAGAAAGGTGCTTATTGAAGTTAATTGTGTATGAAAGACAACTTTGCATTATTTCATGAATAAATGCAAGTGAAAAGATGTGTTCTTTCACCTTTTCATGTAAGATTGCACCCATTTGTCATCTATAAATAACAAGCCCCAAAATTGATTTGTTCAATGAAAAAAAAAGTTGCAAATTTGTAAGAATAAGAGATAGAGAGTTCTCCACATTGCTAGTTGACGGGCTCTAGTGACTTTGTTATATCCTGGGAGTGTTGTTGCCGAAACCCAATAGCAACTTTTTGTGGGGGCAAATAACTCTCTAAAGATAGTGATTCATCGTGCCTCGAAGTCTTTCTTTGTTTCATCTTCCCTTCATTATTCCAAACAATTTTAGAGAGTTATTACGAAGATGGCAACGGAAGCAAATGCTGCGCTCAAAGTGATGAATCAAGAGTTCATGAAGTTAGATCGTTTTGACGGCACCAACTTTAATCGATGGAAGGACAAAATGATGTTCCTACTCACCATGTTGAACGTCGCTTATGTCCTGAATTCAGAGTTGGAGCCAATAGCAGAACCAGCCGATGATGCAAGCCAAGAAGAAAGAGAAAAAGTGGCGGAGCAAAAGAAAAAGAGAGAAGATGATGAGTTCTCGTGTAGAGGACACATCTTGAACACTTTGTTCGATCATCTCTATGATCTCTACATGACAATTAAGTCTCCTACTAAAATTTGGAAGGCTCTGGAGGAGAAATACAACACCGAGCGACAAGGTACCGACAAATTTCTTATGATGAAATATTTTGAATTTAAAATGTTTGACAACATTCTCATCTTGGATCAAGTTCATGAATTACAAGTTCTAGTAAACAGGCTTAGTGACCTGAAAGTTGAAATTCCTAAAACATTACAAGTTGGAGCAATTATATCTAAGTTCCCTTCAACTTGGAATGATTATAGGAAGAAACTCTTGCATATGGCAGAAGACTTCACAGTGGAAAAGATATTAAGGCATTTACACATTGAAGAAGAAAATAGAAAGCATGATGATGTATATCTTTCCCAAAATTCTAAAGTGAATCATGTTGGTGAAGTTGAGAAAAAAAATGCATGAAAAGGCAAGAGAAAGTTTTCTCTAAATGTGGAAGATAAGCAAGATTTGAAAAGAAAAAGAATGTGCTGCCATTGTCACAAAATAGGGCACTACATTAAAGAATGCAGATTGTTAAAGAACAGTAACAATTCCAAGGAGGTTTCTGCGTCCAAAGCTAATATCATTGAAGAAAAGGACTTGGTTGCAATGGTCACCAAACGAATTGAAAAAATTCAAATTGGTGTGATTACCGAAGTCAATATGACATCATCTATCAAACATAATGATTGGTGGCTTGATTCAAGTGCTATTGTCCATGTTTGTAAAGATCGTGAGCAATTTAAAACTTATGAAGATGTTGCCAATAGAGAAGTTCTTATGGAAAATAATGATTCGGCAAAAGTTCTTGGACAAGGAATGGTGGAACTGAATTTCACATCTGGAAAGAAATTGACATTAGTGAATGTTCTTCATGTTCCAGACTTGAGGAAAAAACTTGGTATCTGCTAGTTTGCTTTGTAAAAAAGGATTAAAAAATAATTCTTGAATCTGATAAGTTTATCTTGCTTAAAAATGATGTATTTGTGGAAAAGAGATATTGTAATGATGGAATGTTCAAACTCAGTATTAATGATATGAATAAGTCTTCTGTTTATATTGTTGATTATTTTTTATTATGGCATGCTAGATTGACACATTTAAATTTATAAATATCTTCAACATATGCATACACATAATTATATATCTCTTAGTGATAAAGATTTTAAGAATAAATGTGAAATATGCATTCAATCAAAAATTACGAATAACCTTTTAAGGCAGTAGAAAGAAATACACAAGTCTTAGAATTGATACATTCTTATATTTGTGAATTAAATGGTATTCTTACAAGAGGTGGAAAAAGATATTTCATAACCTTTATTTATGATTGTTCTAGATATACTTATGTATATTTGTTGAGGCATAAAGATGAAGCATTTGAAATGTTTAAACGTTATAAATTTGAAGTTGAGAATTTGCATGAAAAGAAAATTAAATTTCTTCATAGTGATAGAGGTGGGGAATATTTTTCTACTGAATTTGATTTATTTTGTGAAAATCATGGCATTGTACACCAATGTTCAGCACCCTATACCCCACAACAAAATGGATTAGCAGAGAGAAAAAATCGCACTTTAGTAGATATGGTTAATTCCATGATTTTAAATGCAAAATCTCCATCAATCTATGGGGTGAAGCATTATTGACTGCATGTCACATACATAATAGGATCCCTTTTAGAAAAATAAATATATCTCCATATGAAGTATATATGGAAAGGAAAGAAACCAAATATTAGTTACTTTAAAGTGTGGGGGTGCCTCACTTTTTATAGAATTCCCGATCAAAAGAGAACTAAGTTAGGACCAAGGGCAATGAAAGAAATATTTGTGGGTTATGCTCAAAATTCTAAAGCATATAGAATCTTAGACTCGATATCTAATATGATAATCGAAGCTAGAGATGCAGAGTTTATTGAAAATAAATTTAGTATCGAGTCAAATTCTAGCCTAGAAGAGAGACAATTAGGTTCACAAGTCTTAGTTGAAAAAAATATTAAATGAAAATAATTTTAAACGTCATTGTGATAATGATATTATTGAAGTGAGGAAAAGTCAAAGAACAAAAAAGCAAAAGGATTTAGATCCTGATTTTATTTCCTCACAATCAATAATCTTTCTAGTTGAAGGAAATAGTAATGATGTAATTAATAAAATTCCTATAATGTTGAATGTTGAAGAAGATCCTCAAACATATAAAGAAACAATGACTCCTAGAGATTCAACTTTTTTGGAAAGAAGCAATTGATGATGAAATACAGTCAATATTGTCAAATAATACTTGGATCTTGGTATATTTACCATTAGGGTCAAAATCAATAGGTTGCAAGTGGATATTCAAAACAAAATATAGTACTGATGGTACAATACAAAATTTTAAAACAAGACTAGTTGCTAAAGGATTTAGACAACAAGAAGCCTAGATTATTTTGACACTTATGCACCTGTGGCAAGGATAACTTCTATACGAGTTCTATTTGCATTAGCATCTATTTATAAGTTGCATGTACATCAAATGGATGATAAACAACTTTTTTGAATGGTGAACTCAATGAAGAAGTTTACATGGAGCAACATGAAGGCTATGTGCTTCCAGGAAATGAAAAGAAAGTGTGTAAATTAATTAATTCGTTATATGGCTTAAAACAAGCGCCTAAGCAGTGACATGAAAAATTTGACTCAGTGATATTGTCAGATGAATTTAATCATAATGATGCAGATAAATGTATTTACTCTAAATTTACAAAAGAATATGGAGTAATCATTTGTTTGTATGTCGATGATTTATTAATATTTGGAACGAACTTGGAATGTGTTCGTGAAACTAAAAGGTATCTATCTTCAAAATTTGAAATGAAAGATTTAAATGAAGTAGATACGATTTTGGGCATTAAAGTGCATAAACATGATAAATGTTATTCTTTAAGCCAATATCATTATGTTAAGAAGGTATTGGAGATATTCAATCATCTTAACTTTAAGGAATTTAATACTTCTTATGATCCTAATTCCAAACTGGATAAGAGTTCTGAAAGGGCAATAACACAATTGGAATATGCTAGTGCTATAGGAAGTTTAATGCATGCAATGAATTGCACAAGACCAGATATAGCATTTGCTGTGTGAAAATTATCAAGATTATCCTATCGTATTAGAAGGATATTCAGACGCTAGTTGGATGTCAAGTCTTAGTGATAATAATTCAACCTCTGGATGGATTTTTACCATTGCGGGAGGAGCTATTTGTTGGGCTTCTAAGAAACAAACATGTATAACTCATTCAACAATGGAGGCTGAATTTGTAGCTATGGCGGCTGCAAGTAAAGAGGCAGAATGGTTAAGGAACATGTTCTATGATATTAAGTTGTGGCCACAATCTGTGTCAGCCATCTCCATATTTTGTGACAGTCAGTATGCGACGTCTCAAGCTTATAATAAAATTTACAATGGAAAGTCTAGACATATTAGCTTGAGACATACTTATGTAAGAAAGTTGATAGAGGATAGTGCAATCACTGTCACTTATGTCAAATCAAATAGTAATTTGGCAGACTCATTGACAAAAGATATGTCAAGAGAAAAAGTCAAGGACTTTGCTGTTAAAATGGATTTAAAACCTACAGTTATTAGTAATGACAAAAGAAGACTTCAAGGCACGATGAATCACTATTTTTAGAGAGTTATTTGCCCTCACATAAAGTTGCTACTGAGTTTCGACAACGACACTCCCAGAATACAACAAAGTCACTAAAACTCGTCAACTAGCAATGTTGGAGAACTCTCTATCTCTTATTCTTACAATTTTGCAACTTTTTTTCATTAAACAAATCAAATTTGGGGGCTTGTTATTTATAGATGACAAATATGTGCAATCTTACATGAAAAGGTGAAAGAACACATCTTTTCACTTGCATCTATTCATGAAATAATGCAAAGTTGTCTTTCATACACAACTAACTGCAATAAGCACTTTTCTACATTTCACATTAAAATTAATTTGAAATTTGAAATCTACAAATTTCAACAATCCCCCACTAGATTACAAATTTCAAAATACTAAATTATACAATTATGCATAAAGAAAGGTATCGTTAGATTTGAACCTTCCATTAGTGTAGACTTTTCAAAGTTCAAACAAGTAAGTGGTATCTACTAGATTTGAACCATTACTCTTACGTTAGAACCGGAAAGGTCACACACACAATTGTGTTTAATATTTCAAATAAGAGATTTTTAATATTATAGTACTATTATGGCCATGTGCTCATCCTGGTTTCATGAATATTTACAAGAGTAAACCTCTAAAACTCTTGATTGAAGCGGCATCACTTCTATATTCACATAGGTGGAATTCTACGATAACACATATCGATTCATTAAGAGTTTTTCTTTTATAAAACTCATCCTTAATTGACACTTGCACTAAATCCTTGTTCTTAGTGCACGTAGTTATTAAAGTAACTTGTTCTTACCCCTTGAACCTTGAGACCAACTTTTACTAGAATAAGATAGGGTTCCCTCCATCTTCTCTTCATTATTCCAAACACCCATTAAATCCCTTTAGCACCCTTGGTTCTACATCAAGACCGAATAGCCACGTAGAACACCATGTGGCTTGAGGAGCCATGGCGCCGATGTCAGGGTGGCGCGGCAAGCAGGGTGTGAGGCGGGTGTCAGGCATCGGGCGGTGGGAGAGGAGAGGCTGGATTGCCTCCTTCCACGGTGCATGAAACATGCCCTTAAAATTCTCAAAAGAGAAAATCTACAATAAAAGGGAGAACTGAACTGATTTAGATAATTTTTAAGTGAACTGAGCGATTTAGATATCTTTGTAAGTGAACCGATGCATACATATTAGATTCATAAAATAACGCACACTTACTAAATTTATAAAACAATGGACTCTTGGTACTTAACAATAATGTAAATAAAATAAATGTTTGCACCGTTTGTATGTTTATTACATATTGATTTTGAGATTTAATGAAAATGTACTATGTTCAAATATGATACTTACGAACAATTGGATTTAAAATCTTTAATGATAAAAATAGAATAAATATAAATTTTAAATATGCTACTTTTTTAGTGCACATTTTAAATTTAATGGTCTAAAAAATAAGATACATAATATAACATAATTAGAGTATATCTTTATTAACTTTTGATTAATTATCATAAGAAGTAATTATTGAATTGAATAGGAAAAGATGAAAGCAAGTATGAACCACTGTTGAATTGAATAGAATATGATAGGTTTTTTCATTTTGTCAAATTATGTATTATATTATTTTTAAAAGGAAAAAATGAATGTATCACACACTACTTTATTGACATCATGTCAAATATATTCTTAATAATCAGATATTAATTTTACTATTGTGATTTATTATTAAAATTATTCATATAAAAAATTATATTACCGATTCATATGTAGATAGTTTTAATAGTATATCACAATTGTAGATAAAAAAAATTGATGGTTAAAAATATATAACACAATGTCAATACAATTGTGCTTGGTGCGCTCATTAATCTTTTATTTTCAAAATATATTATTATTTTTAAGTTAGTTCATACCAAATTCGAATATAAATTCAATAACAGCAAAATTTCATATCTACACTATACTAAAAAGAATGTAGTTAGAATTAGATAGCATGTCATTAGGAACATTTATGGAATGCCACATGTTACTCATGCATTTAAAATTAAAATGAAGAGAAAAAAGAAATAAATGAAAAAGCAGTTAATAAAAGAAGTTATAAAATTGTGTGTAACTGCCTTACTCTCATCATATAAATACGAAGAGGACATCATACCATATATTAAGTCTATGCTCGTTTGAAGTTATTGTTTTGATGGTAACCAATTCTTGATTTATTTTTTTTTAATTATGATCGAGAATAAAATCTCATTATCACAAAAAAATTGTCAAGAATTAATCTTCATCGTGCATCTAATACTTTAATATTATGTATCTATTTTAAAAGTTAACTCAATTTATATTTTATGATTTTTTTCAATGTGAATTGGCATAGTCGTTTATAATTATTTATTATTCATGCAAAAACATAAATATTTTTTAATATGTATTTTTATTTTTTTTATAATAATAGTAATATACCATTAAAATATTTATAAATTAAGCTTTTGCTTACATACTTGCTCAACTCTCATTTCATAGTAGTTTCATGTGTTGAATGACAAAAAATCATTGCTATTAATATCATTTCATAGTAGTTTCATGTGTTATACATAATATCATTATAAATTAAATAATGCATGTTGTTTTGAGAGGAAATATGAATATAAAATTAAATAAGGCGCTTAATTCTAACTTTCTGCATAAATGCATAAGGATCCACTTTCATAACTCAATATTGCGCGTCAAGAATTCTCATGTAATTGACCATTGGAAGAATTTATATCCTCCTAAAATTTTCTCTTAATAGTCTCCTAAAAGTCGCATATTCTTAACACACCTAAATGCTAAAAATTACACATGATGTTGGTGAGGGGTTAAGAGGATATTTAAAAAATATTTAGGAGGATATAAAAATGCTCAACCATTGAGGAACATTTGCCAATGTACGCATATGTGTGACATGAATGGGACAATTAATATAATTGTTTACCTTGACATTTTAATTTCTTTTTGTTTTGGAACTCAATTTAAACGTAGTGTGAATATGCCACTAATCAAGAGTTTTATTTATTTAAAGTAATTTAACAACAAAAAATTAAATGTTACTCTGTTATAGATTGTAACGCCTCGCGAGCGCGCCCCACACGTGATCAAATCGATATCCGACACGCGTCGAGGAGGCTCTCGAGGCGGTACGAGAAAATAATAAACATTCACAGCGGAATACGATAGATTATAGCAATATAACAGCGGCGAAAATAATAAACATACTCTATAAATTATCAAAAGAGTACGAAATGTTAACTTAAAAATGTTAAGTTACAACACTCAGCCAAAAGGCTAACCATAGTCTTGAGCTCGTGGCTCAATACAGGAGACTCGATATGCTGAATAAGAAAAAGACCTATTAATTGGTCGTACAAGACACTTGACTCGATACTTAATAACTTGCCATGTTCAACCTTTCGTCAGAGTAGCGCCACCATCCCTATGTCTGCCAGCCTGCAGGATCCAATGCAGGGGCAGAACCCGTGAGTTTTCGCCCAGTATGTAAAACAAGAGCAATACGATAACAATGACGATCACAATATACCATATAATCAATGTGAAACATGGCATCAATGTATCAATAAATAATAATGATTAAGTCATTATATCTTGGGAATTTAACCATTTCATATCAATAACAATATGCTAACATGAACGCTCAATATATTAGGCATCCTAATGTTCAATATCAATAACAATATGTGTCCATGCTAGATTTTATCTTGTTTATTGTCATTTGATAACCGGAAGCCCATCTTTTGAATTTCTAGAGTCGTCCCCATATAGCCGCCTCATATGAAGTCGTCCCCAATTCAATATGAGTCTTGTTCATTTCAATACAATCTGGATCCGTGATCTGTCAATAACGATAACAATATACATGAGATTCCTTAAACCTTTTGCCCATCAATTATCAAATGACAATCCAATGTTCAATTCAATCTATTTATGTGAGCCTTTAACAATGGTTGGAGTATTAGGTACATCATAGTCGTCGATAAGGTTAGCTAAACCATAGGACGCCTAGCTCCCATGGGCTCTGGGCGAATCAATCCATCAATTTCCACGTCTGGGTCAATACAATATGGGGACAATATATCCCCAAATCTGACAAATGTCCCAATTTTACTCTAATATGTCAATTCAATAAATCAGAACATCAATACATTAATAATTTAATTTATTACGGCTGAGCAAGTAGTACGTGAACTAGATTATCAATCATCTGATACAATAACTTTAAAAATTATACGATAAACGATTCTAGGACAGGGTTGGTCGAACCCTTCCCCAGGTCGGTCGACCGACTCTGGGCGTCGTCTGACCCTCATGACATCAACCGACATGAGGGTCGGTCGAACTGGATTCAACCGACCTTCACTTCTGAGGTCGTTATATCGATCGACGTACAATCGGTCGAACCCAAAGCGCCTAAAATCCGTCATATTCAAAAATGTAAATGTGTTAACCTAGGGTTTTCTCTAAGTTTTTTTTATTTTGATCAATTCATCAATCAATTTGCGATTTACAATATCATGCTCAATCAATAGTTATGTTCAGCTTGAAGCATATCGATTCTATCATATGAACCCTAAATCACAATCATTCATAAATATGAACTTGAAGAAGAGAGTTTTGTGCATGAGCTGTCCTAAACAGAAATAAAGTCATAATAAGCCTAAATTTCATGTTTCTATCTTATTTGACAATCAATAAACCACATTGGCACAAGGTCAATGTGGGGATCCATTTACATACCTTCAATGCCCTAAATTTTCACCTTGCCAATGTCTCTTCTCTTCTCTTCCTTCTCTCTAAGCTCAAGCAATTCTTTTCCTTGGATCCTTAGCTCAGTTCTTCCTCTTCACCTTATTGATTTGCATCTGAAAAGTGAGAGGAATGAGCTCAATTTCGGGTTGCTCCTTGGGCTGAGTTTCCAAAGTGTGTTGAGTGAGCAAGGAGAGAGAAAGGAGGGCAAAATCTAGTTCTTTGGCTTATATAGTGAATGACATGGCTTTTTAGTGGAATGGGGGGTCCAATGAGCTCTTGACATATGGTTGCTGCCTCATTCTTTTTCTCTTTCTTTTTTTCCATTTTTTTTCTGTTTTCTTTTAATTTAGGCAGATATTACATTCTATCCCCCTTAAAAGAAAATTCTTTCTCGAATTTAAATTAATGTAATCACTTACCAAATAAATGTGGGAATTGAGCTATCATTTCTTCTTCTAATTCCCACGTCGCTTCTTCACATTGGTGATACTTTCAAGCGATCTTTACCATTGGCACAACCTTGTTGCGAAAATGATAATCGCGATATTCCAAAATCTTTATCAGTTGCTCTTCATATGTCAAATCACTTTTAAGATTGGGTTCTTCAATAGTCAATATGTGTGAGCTATCAAAATTATACTTTCTTAGCATCGATATGTGAAACACGTTATGAATCCGAGCATAAAATGGCGGCAATGCCAATCTATATGCTCCTTCGCCAACTTTTTCCAATATCTCAAAAGGTCCGATGTACCTTGGACTCAACTTTCTCTTTCGACTAAATCGCATAACTCCTTTGGTTGGTGAAGTCTTCAATAACACTTTATCACCAACTTTATAAATTTGTTCTTTTCTGCGTTTATCCGCATAGCTTTTCTGTCGACTTTGAGCAGCTCGCATTCTTTCTTTAATTATATCAACTTTTTTCAGCATACTTCATCACAATTCTGACTCAATTTGTCTTGTTTCTCCCACTTCTGTCCAGCATATAGGGGATCTACATGGCCGTCCATATAATGCCTTGTAAGGCGTCATTCCGATGCTCGAATGGTAATTATTATTATAGGCAAATTTCCTCAATGACAAATGTGAATCTCATGTTCCTTGTCAATCTATCGCACATGTTCTCAACATGTCTTCCAATATTTGTATGGTCCTTTCACTTTGACCATCACTTTGAAGATGAAAAGTCGTGCTATAATTCAGCCTCATCCCGAATGCGTCTTGGAAACCTCTTCAAAATTTTCCGATAAACCTCGGATCTCTATCCGATACTATAGAAACTGAAATCCCGTACAAACGGATAATTTCTTTCACATACAATTCCATCAAACTTTCGATGAATTGTTTGGTCTTTATAGGTAGGAAGTGTGCTAATTTAGCCAACCTACCAACAATAACACATATAGCATCATGTCCTTGTCTCGTCTTTGGCAAACTTGAGACAAAATCCATTGTTATGTGTTTCCATTTTCATTCCGGCAACTCTAATGGCTGGAGTAATCGGATGACATTTGATGTTCAATCTTTACTTGTTGACGAATCAAGCATTTAGACACAAACTTTGCAACTTTTCTTTTCATTTTTTTCCACCAAAAACTCCTTTGGAGATCTTTGTACATTTTTGTGCTTTCCGGATGGATAGCAAATTCAGATTTATAATATTCTTCCAAAATCTCCTTCCTTATCTCTTTGTCATTAAGAACCCATAATCGATTCCTAAATTTGATTGCTCTCTCATTTCCATAATTAAATCTCATGTGTTTTTTGTTTCACAATGACACCATATAGTCATACTCTACATCATTCCTTTGTGCTCGAATTATCCTTTGGACAAGATTTAATTGAATTCCAAACTGAGTCATTAACATTGCTCCATGTCCAATAGGATTCGACCTCCACTGAACAATCTCCTCCAATAAATTTCATTCTCGGACTCTTACAGAAGTCATTCTTCCTTCTCATTTTTTGCGCAATGCATCCGTCACTGAATTGACTTTTCCCAAATGATATAAGATGGTTAGATCATAGTCTTTTAAAAATTTCAGTCATCTTCTTTGTCTCATATTCAGCCCCTTTTGTAATAATATGTACTTTAAACTTTTGTGATCCGAGCACAAAGTCAATGTGGGAATCCATTTACATACCTTCAATGCTCTAAAATTTCACCTTGCCAATATCTATTCTCTTCTTTTTCTTCTCTCTAAGCTCAAGCAATTCTTTTCCTTGGATCCTTAGCTCAATTCCTCCTCTTCACCTTGCTGATTTGCATATGAAAAGTGATTCTTTTTCTCATTTTCTTTTCTGTTTTCTTTTAATTTAGGCAGATATTATATAAATAAATTTAAAATATTAGATATTCATTTTTAACTTTTGATAATAATATTTTATAGTTTTCACATGAATTATAAAAATATATTTGAATAACTAATTATTTCATCAACTTTGCATATTCAGTTGTTTAATATATGAAGCACAAACCAAAAAAAGACAGCCATATACGTAAATGAATATGTACAAATTTTAAAATACTATTGTCATTCTTATTTACATTTGTTTTCTACCTAGGAAAATGAATTACATGCAATATTAAATATTTCAACAAAAAAATAATGTAAAACTTATTTCCAAATTTTAATGTCACCTAAGCTTATATAATATTGTTAAAGTTATCTACTAGGAAAATCACGCAGCATGACTTTAAACTTTTACATAAGCCTAAGACTAAAACCTAAGTGTTAAAAGTACTAGGAGTAGATTTTATGGAATCCAATTTAGATAATTAAATATTTCAAAACACATATAATATTTTAGGGGGCGCTGAGTATACAGCCCACATTATGAGCTGTATTTTACAGCTATTATTTTCATCGGTGAGATTAAAATGGATGACTTATTTATTATCCACGTATCTTTCCTCTTTTGTCTCTCTCTCACTTCCCCATCTGTTTGTTTCTCTCCGGACTTTATCTCTCTCTCTCTCTCTCTAGAGAAAACATCGTCTCATCTTCCCTCCTCCCCCTCCTCCTTCCCTATCAGCTCAATCTCTTTCTACCCAGTAATCTGCAATCCCCTGCTCGTTCGCCCTCCTTCTCTTTGCAACCAAGCAGGTGACTGACGAAAGCTGCAAAACTATTAGCCATGAATACTTTGTTGTCTCAATTTATTCTTGTGAATCCTCTTTTGATCACAAAGTTAAAATGTTTTTATTTATGTTATTACTGAACTTGAGAGATTAATGAAAAATTAGTCTCTCCATTCACAAGAGAAATCGTCAATATGTTGATCGGTGTTGATAATGTCTAATCTGAAAAAAAAAATTATTATTCTTCTATGTGCGATAGGAAAACTAAAATGTACAGAGTTGATCTTGACGACGTCAAGTTTCGCCCATTCGTTTCTCCTTGATGCTTTTTTTTTATCAAAACCTATGGACGGTTATAATTTCATGTTGTAAATTACAGCTATCTAGCCGAGCAGTATATTCCTTTTACCCAATATTTCATAACTTTTAAGTTGTTTAATTTTTGTATATTCATTATAGAATGAACAAATTATTTAATGTTTTGTAAATTTTAATAATACAAATTTGAAAAGAAGGATTAGTGAAACCAATTAGATTAATCTAAGTTTTAAAAAGTAGAAAAAATAGTAATCAAAGTATTTAAAAGAACATTTATAAATAATAATTAAATTATCTCTATTTATATATGATTATGAGTAAAAAAGTGAGGTAATTGAAGGAGGGATACAAATTTTAATACAATTATCATAAATTTATTATTGTTTAATTTATTTTTTAAAAATTTATTTGTAAAATCATCACTTCTCAAAAGAATAAAAATAAGTTTGATTTTTAGTACTAATATTATTTTTTCAATATATATATATATATATATATATATATATATATGTATGTATGTATGTGTGTGTATATATATAATGAAAGTGCTACCTATTTAAGTAGATAACATCATATTAGCTATCTCCTCAATTGTAGAAGAAAACATACACTTGTGTACATATTTCTATTTTAAATTTATTTTTAAAATATAAATTAAAAATGTCAAATATCTTTTATGTCATTATTTTTAAAGATAAACAATCTATTAAGTACTTTTTAATTAATGATTATTTTTTGTTTGGTAACTTTGACGCATCTACACATTTATTATCTCTATTTATATGTTCATGAGTAACATGAAAAAAAGTGAGAGAAATGCAAGGAGGTGTAACATATTTTAATATAATTATCATATATTCATTTATTTTTTTAAAAATTTTATTTGTATATCATATTTCTGAAAAGAATAAAAATAAGTTTGATTACTAATAGTATTTGTTTTAAAACATGTATGTATATATACATAGTAAAAGAGATCCTAAGATTATGAGCTAGAAATTAACGGACGAATAAAGAATTCTAAGGAGAAAGAGAAGAATAAGAATGAGATAATGTACAAAAATATATGTAAATATAAAGAGAAAAAAATTAAAATATTACTATGAAATAATATAAAGAAAATTTAACTAAATATAAGTATTTTGTTACTTCTGTAAATTGAATATCTTTTGAAAGAAACATACATTTTGTACATATATTTTTATTTTAAATTTATTTTTGAAAGATAAAAAAAAGTCAACTACGTTTATATCATTAATTTAAAGATAAACAATCTATTAATAATTTTAGTTCAAAGGGTATTTTTTTTGTTTGTTGCACATCGCACGTGTACGGTACTATTTGTGTTGACATTTACATATATAATAGGAGTTGAATATTTTTATCTAAATCTAAATGTGGGATTTTAAAAAAAAATGTTTGTTTAGATATGAAGAATTGTACATGGCTATTTAGTGAGCGTCAAATAGAAAAATATTAAGCTTTTAATTTATAGACGATGATTTTTGCATCTCTAATGAAGTTTTGTTAGGTTATATTAAAATTTTCTTTCACGGTTTCATTGCACTTTATTATTATTTTCTAATACAACTACATTGTTGGTTTATATAGGATTCGTAATACATGATTATATTAAAACAAGCATATCATAAATATTTTTTTTATCGCCGTGCATCGCATAGGTTAAATAAGAAATGAAATAAAAAATTGAGATAAAATGAATAGATGTAAACGAGAAAGATGCTAGGAAATGATATAAGAGAAAAATAAAAGTTTAACTTTTAATTAATAAAAAATATTATTTATGAAATTTAATATATTTGCAAGAGAAATACATCTTCTCTTTGTTCAACTCATTTTAAAATAATTGTAAAATAGATTTTTCTATCAATAAAATCATATACTTGTATATATCGTTTTTTATATAGAAAATTAAACAATTAGACAATTGAACAATTAATATATTTTAAATAAATTAATATTTTTCTACATAGTACCTTCCGCGCATAGCGGGTACCACACTAGTAAACAACTAATACGTAAACTAAAATAAACAAATCTAGAACACGTATCAAGACAGATTAAATTTTTAATATCATATAATTTACACAATAATCACCAAATAAAAATAGGATGTTGTAAAAAATGCAAATGTAATAAGAACATGATAACCTTATTATAAAATATAACTTTATCTATCGGTTAATTGATCAAACCAAACCAAAGATTTATTAACTAGAGTTGGCAACCAAAGGTTCTTTTCACAACAAAGAAAGACTTTGGGATTGTACATACAAAATCAACCCCCCTTCATGAAATAGTAGCCAGTGCGCCATGAACTAATGCATAATGTATAATGAGGATTTCCAGTACCTCGTAGCGCGTCTACGGGAAAAAAACACATAAACATGACAAGTATATTCTCTTTATTTATCAGAGGGCATTAGAGACCATAAATAGATGGAACTGGAGAAGGATCTGACAATTCAGAAACTGCTTGTGCTCCAAGCTTTAGAGCATAACTAGTTCAAATCGTCTTCTTTGCCATAGTTGTAAATAATCTCAATCTGTAACAAGGACATTGCCAAACGTCAGTGCACCTGTGTAGCTCTTTAATGGGAACGAGTAAATAATTGCATATAAGAAAATGCGAGTGATAAATAATAAGTGAACTTTTAAGTGTTTTATTGAAAATAGGTTCAAACTAGAGTAAATGTAGGATTATCCATCCAAGAATTAGTCAATTAGGCATTATCAGGAGAAAAGATGAGCCTACATTTGTGTATCTTGAATAAATGCTCTCCAATGTAGCCAAGAACATTTTCCTACTATAAAAAATATACTCCACGAGTAGTCCCTCAGGAGCTAAAATTTAAAATGACAATCAATTACAAAAATCACATAAGAATGAGACAACTAATCAACCTAACTTTAAACAGAGGATCGCCGCAATATTCTTAGCTGAAACTCTAAGTAAGAAGAACCAAGTCAAAGCTTATATAGAAGTAGCTGTATAAGTTAACCAAAGAAGATTACATTATGCTAAAGTCAATGAAATATGAGAATTATCATTGGATTGAAATTTTGTTCAAAACAAACCCATGGAAAATTCTTCTGAACAAGTACAAGGAAACTGATGCCAAAAGATGAAAGTTTTAACTGAAAACACTTGATGACGATTGGACAATTTGTGCAACAAAAAAGACTAACATTAACATTTGAATGTGGCTCTTATTTATCATATGGGCCCGAGATGCCAGTTTTAATTAATAGCCAAGGTGCTTCTAAAAAAAATAATAGCCATGGTATGTCATATAGTTATGGTATCTCTTCTAAACGGTGGATTAAAGCCATGTATCCGAAAGCAGCATATCAAATATACAAAGCACCGAAATTTCTACCTCATCCTGTGAAAAGATCCTGCCTTTAAATCCTTCAGGGGAGGTGGTCTTTATGAATTCAATGAACTAAACTTAGGTAATAAATAAAAGAAAATTGTAGGATTGGAAGCAGTAGAGAAGAGTAGGAGAGGACTTGGGTGTTGGCAAAGATATTTCATTTGAAAATGTTTAAAGCAAAACCATTTCAAGGAATTTCTTCTGTTCTCGAAAGACATTTCAAAAAACTAACAAAAGGTCATGGTTCCATACCTTGACTTTTTTGAGAAGGGTTCCATACCTTGACCTGGGAGATTATTCTCCTAATGCAGCCACTAACTTTAGCTTAATGGGTTCAAATTGTTAAAATTCCCCTCTGAAGAAAGGGTTAAAATGCCTAAGGTGGACTGTATGACTGTTTTGCCTATCGTATGGTGCCCTAAGAACTAAGAATCAAATTATGCATTTGCATAATGTGTATCATGATTTTTTCAATCAACTCCTTTTTAGAAAAACACTTTCGTCTCTATGGAGACGGCCAATAAAAATTTTCCATCAATGTGTGACTAATATTAAACAATCACATATGACATATTTCTATGTGGCAGCCACATCCTTGCCGTGTTAGTAACAAATGAAGTGGCATGAAATACCTCACCTAAGATATTCTCATGACTCCTTTAATCACAGGTCAATTCACTTGACTTGTAAGACCACTTGAAGAGGGACATTCAAAAAAGGTTTATTTTTTTATTTTTTATTTATTATTTTTTATTCTTGAAACTTTCGAAAGAAAGTTTCTGGGAACCAGATGAAAATTTTACACAATCTTCACTACCTGTGAGGCACCAGAAGTATTCAATTCATGAAGACAATGAGTACAAGAAGAGCTCTTCTCTAAGATGTCCTAGGGCTAAGCCATCAAAGAAAAGTCACTACAACACAACATATTAAAACAAGAAATCGGAAGTCCAATTATCACCATGTGACTTCTGCTGCCCCTTCACTTCTAATTTCCTATGTACTAGGTTCATGGACGTCTCTTTAACAAAATACAATGTGTACATTGCCCAAGTTTAAGGTTATCAAAAGAATTATAATTTAGAAGATAAGCAATATACATGAGTCTATTGAGTGCACTAGAACACTAGCATGGCAATTTTTAAAGAGATGGCAATACCTAACTAGAGAAATAAGAATCATTGATTTCTACGACATGGACTCTTATGGTTTTCCAATAATTCTCATATAACATGTTTTAGAGTTGATCCACTCACTCCTAGTGAGCTATTGTAGTGCCAACAAATATTGTAATCCAAATTGTTCAGGCCAAGTGTATGACGTACAAGTTGAGATCTAGTAGTTAATACTCTTGAACAAAAATGTCAAGCTAATTTATAATGACAAATTACATGGAGAAATTAATAAGAACAAATATAATTCTTACCCCAGAAGGAGGAGGCAGATTACGGGTAAATTTGGTACCCCCAGGGGCCCAAGGTACTGCAAGTGAAGACAATAAACAAATTAATTTTCAAAAAGTGATATGATAAATTTGATCGTACGAAGTATAAACATGCATATTTAATTCCTAAAGAACAAAACCATGAGTCACCAAGTGTGTTAGGAAGAGAAATTCTTCCTAATGGCCTAGAAATATGTCAATAACTATTTTTGCAACTTAGGTAGGATACTGGTGCATGTAGATTTTAATACATTTTGTATGATAGCTAATTTCTAACTAATTTGGTCATGACATGTATCTTCTTATTAAGGTTTTTTATTTTAATTTCGTTGAGTAAGTATCCACCCAAGTTTTCTTGTTTCATATTAGAGCGGTAAAGCAAATGGAGAAATTGCAAAACAGTTGGAGTCTAAATTTTGAAGAAAATATTTGAAAATTTATAAATCATGATCATGGCAGGTTGTATCAGGAGCACGAGCCGATGAAAATTCCAAAGATTTGTCACGACCCATGAAATCCATGACCGTGAAAACTGATTGTCACGAGCGCACTATTGAAAATACGATTGTGAATGAGAAACTGACTGATTGAAGATTTAAAGTTCACAGGCTGTGAAGAACATGTCACAACCGTGAAATGCTCAAGTCATGGGACATGAATTAAGAATCACGATTGTAAGTGAGATGAAGGAAATAATTGATGCATATAGTCACAACCGAGAAAATGTGGAAACCTGACGAGATAGCCTCGGTCATGGTCATGAAATCTCTATCACGGGCAACGATGATGTGGACACTTGAAAATTCAGTCTCGATCATGACCGTTACATTTGTGCCACGTGACATGAAAACTGAAATAACAGAGTTTGAATTCTAAATGTATTAGCGAGATAAGGTTGTTTTGGGATGTTTTTTATTCAAAACAAGAATTTGAGATGAGATAAAATCATGAAAATTCATTATGACTCTCAGTCTATAAATAGGACCCTTGAGATCATTATTTAAAGAGCCTTATGCTGATTTTTTCTTTTTTTGAAATTTCCTAAGAATCAAGATCAAGTTCAAGACTCCAGGAGTTTAAAGTCTGGTGCACTCGATAGAGTCGTGCTGTAGATTCTTTCTTAAGAGTTAGGTTTTTTATTCTTTTCTTTGTTGTTTGGGATGAACTTCTCCTATTTTCGATATTGTTCTTTAGTGTTACAGAACAATATGTTGGGTTGAATCTAAACTAATAATTTGTTTTGTTTATCTTAGAACATGATCATTGTTCTTAATTCTTTTTCTCTACATAATGATTATTATTTTTTTTAGAAGGTACATGATGATTACTAATACATGATGATTATTTTTTTTGGTGTAACCAATTTCTATAATTCTATTTGCATGAGAGATCGATCTTTGAACTAAAGTGAGAAGAATTAATGTCATAACCCATATTACTTGTTTGAGAGTCATAGATTGTGCGGCTTATTGTTTGGACTTGTTTAAGCGGTCAACAATTTAGGAATTTGCATTGTTAATGTATCTTAGGATCATATTGATTTAAGGTGAATTTGTTTGAACATCCAGATTAATTTAAAAAAAATATAGATGATTGCACATGTTTAGGGGATCATAACTTAAATATTTTTTAGTTGCATAAATCTGATTGGATATGACAGTGGTGAAACAAAGTGCCTAATTTTTTCAAATTGACTGATATTATCCTATCTTATCTTTTCTAGCTCAATCTTATTTGATCTTATCTTTTAATTTTTTTTTTTTGTTATTTCACTTTCAATCTCAATCAAACTCTTCACAACTTAAATTTTATATATCAACTTTGTAATTAGATAGGTTACGTCAGACTAGCCATTGTAGGTTCGACATCCTTACTCTTTATGTTTTATTACTTAAATGACTAGTGTGCTTGTTGGTGTATTAAGATTGCATCAAGTTTTTGGCATCATTGCCAAGGACATATTATTAACTTATTTGTCTAGCTTCAATAGTTAATTTGAGAGATTTTATTCTATTTTCAATAATGTGAACTTCTTTATTGCATATACTTTCATGTTTCTTTCTTTTAGTGTTGTGTTAGTTGTCCAGAAACTCCGCCTATGTTTATAGCCGGTCCCAAGCCCGGATAAAGGAGGAGGGTTGTGTTAGGCCTCGACAGCCAACGTAAAACCTTGTCGAATCTCATGAACATGGATCAACGAATACATTGCGCTAATGCTAGGTCGTTACCCGTAAGTAACGCGCTGTATGGCTCGAGTACAGTGATAAGAGAGCAAGAGCCGCTGCATCCTCGCCTGAATGCAGTGTTAAATGAGCAAAGGCTACCGCACTCTAATGGACGGAGGCGGCTGAAGAAGCTAGTCCATGAGAGTAAGATCAGATTAGGCTCTTGGAACATTGGGACGCTAAATGGAAAGCGTTTTGAGGTAGCACAAGTAATGAGTAAGCGTAAGATTAATATATTGTGCTTACAAGAAACTAGGTGGGCTGGAGAGGGAAGTAAAGTGATCAATGTCAACGGTTCCAAACTTTGGTATACGGGTAAGGTAAATGGAAGAAATGGTGTTGGTATTATTGCGGATGAAGAATGGAGGAAGAATGTTGTGGAAGTTAAAAGGATTGAGGATCGAATCATATCCGTGAAAGTAATTATTGGAAAGGATATAATGAACGTTATTAGTGCATATGCACCTCAAATAGGGACAGAAGCACATCTCAAGGAGAAGTTTTGGGCAGATATGGAGGGGTTGATTGAAAGTATACCGATAAACGAGAAAGTGTTTATTGGAGGAGACCTTAATGGACATGTGGGTAAAGAGGCGGGACCACATGCAAGGGTTCATGGTGGTTTTGGTTTTGGGGAGCTGAATGAAGAAGGACAAACTATTATCGATTTTTCTTTAGCATATAACCTTAAGATTGTCAACACTTGTTTTAGGAAGAGAGAGGAACATCTAATCACCTATAAAAGTGGAACTCATAGGTCTCAGATTGATTTCTTTTTGACAAGGAATCCTGATAATAGATGGTGTACAAATTGCAAAGTGATTCCGGGGCATGGGGTGACCACACAACATAGATTGTTAGTTCTTGATATGCGAATTAAATATATAAAATCAAAACGTCGAACAATTTCAAATCGAAGGATCAAGTGGTGGCAGTTAAAGGGGGAGAAGCGAGAGATTTTTAAGAGTAAGTTATTGGAAGAAGGGATGTGGGAGTTACAAGGAAATGCTAGTATCATGTGGGAAAATGTGGCACAAAAGGTTGAAATGGTCGCTAAAACAATTCTAGGAGAATCAAAAGGTTTTGGATCACGAGATAAGGAGACTTGGTGGTGGGATGAAGATGTACAAGAAAAGGTGCGTAATAAGAAGAATTGTTTCAAAGCTATACACTTAGACGGTAGCTCTGACAATTGGGAAAAATATCGCTTGGCTAAAAGGGAGGCTAAGAAGGCAGTTAGTGAGGCTCGAGCGAAAGCATATGAGGGGTTTTATAAGGAGTTAGGGACAAAGGCCGGAGAACAAAGGATTTACAAGATTGCAAGGAATAAAGAGAAGGAGTCGAGAGATTTTGATCAAGTAAGATGCATAAAAAATGAAGGTGGTAATGTTTTAGTCACGGAGGAGGATATTAAGAATAGATGGGAAGAGTATTTCAATAAGTTATTCAATGATGGATGTGAAGGTTCCCGTTGCGAGTTGGAGGACTTGGCTGTTAGTGAAGGTGAGCTTAATAGGTCATTTTATCGCAGAATTAGAGTTGCGGAGGTTAGAGAAGCTCTTAAGAAAATGGAGAATGGTAAAGCTATTGGACCGGATGGGATACCGATTGAAGTTTGGAAATGTTTAGGAGAAAAAGGTGTGTTGTGGTTATGTAAATTGTTTAACGAGATTTTACGGTCAAAAAAGATGCCTGATGATTGGAGAATAAGTACGTTAGTTCCTATTTACAAAAATAAAGGGGATATTCAGAATTGTGCAAATTATAGAGGGATTAAGCTTATGAGTCATACAATGAAGTTATGGGAAAAAGTGATTGAACATAGATTGAGAGTGGAGACTAGTATTTCTGAGAGACAGTTTGGATTCATGCCAGGAAGATCCACTACAGAGGCGATTTATTTACTAAGGGGAATGATGGAGAAGTATCGAAGTAGGAAAAGAGATTTACATATGGTTTTCGTTGATTTAGAAAAGGCGTATGATCGTGTACCAAGAGAGGTACTCTGGAAAGCCTTGCAAAAGAAAAGAGTGGGTGTTGCATATATTAAGATTATACAAGATATGTACGATGGGGCATTGACTAAGGTTAGGACACCAGGAGGAGAGACGAAAGCATTTCCTATAAGAATTGGCCTACACCAAGGATCATCTTTAAGCCCATATTTGTTTAACTTAGTTGTGGATGCTCTAACCGAGAGTATCATAGATGAGGTACCTAAGTGCATGCTCTTTGCTGATGATATCGTACTTTTAGCGGACTCAAAAGATGAGATTAATGCAAAATTGGAAATATGGAGAAACACGTTGGAGTCAAAGGGTTTCCGTTTAAGTAGGAATAAGACAGAGTATATGCATTGCAATTTCACGAATAGACAATTTAGAGGCGATTCGGAAGTTAGGTTAGGAGATGATATAATTTCTCAAGTGACAAAGTTTAAATATTTGGGATCAATTATAAGACAAGATGGGGAGATTGATGATGATGTTAACCATAGAATTCAAGCTGGTTGGTGTAAGTGGAGGAAGGCTACTGGAGTCCTTTGTGATAGGAAAGTACCCCATAAGGTTAAAGGGAAATTCTACCGCACTGCTATAAGACCAGCAGTGTTATATGGTAGTGAATGTTGGGCTATGAAGGGACAACATGAACATAAAGTGGGGGTAGCTGAAATGAGGATGTTGAGATGGATGTGTGGTCATACTAGAAAGGATAAGATTAGGAATGACCATATACGTAAACGAGTCGGAGTGGCACCTATTAGCGAGAAGCTGGTAGAAAATCGTTTGAGGTGGTTTGGTCATGTCCAGAGAAGGCCATTAGATGCGCCAGTAAGGAGGGTAGAGCAAACAATCTGGAGTCCGATTAAAAGAGGGAGAGGGAGACCAAAGCGAACACTTGACGAGCTAATAGAACGAGATCTATTAACGAATAATATACCAAAAAATTTGGTTACTGATAGAGCGCAATGGCGTCGTATGATCCATGTAGCCGACCCCACCTAGTGGGATAAGGCTTTGTTGTTGTTGTTGTTGTTAGTTGTCCAGAACATATCTTGTATACACGACTTGATCGACAACATCAACAACTCATTAGATGACGATGAGAGGATATACTACCAATTGGTGGACTACATTATATGCAACTACTCTGACAATGACAAAAATTCAAGTCTCGAAAGAAAGTCCTCCGACTGAGACCACCTCCAACATTGAAGACATGTTATTGAAGCTTCTATCAACAATTGAATCAAAACTTCATATACAAGAAGCAATCATTAGTAACATAGTGAAACAAGTGGAGGAATTAGAAGCTGACAACAAGAAGTTAGATGAGGCTCTACAATATAATATTTGCTCTTTCAGAGTCAAAGGCTAACATCGATGAAAGGATGTGTCAACCGATTGCAATTATGGAAATTTAACATGTAAGACCAACTCATCCACAACTTAAAAGCTCAGTTGGTACATTTGAAGAATCAACAAAAAGTTCATGAAGAAAATTTTCTTCCTCTACAACCATCAAATCAAGTTCAAAGTGATGGAGAAAAAGCTTCATGCATTAAAGAGGCAAATTGCGCAATTAACTTCTTAAAATACTGAATCTCAAAAAGGCATCAACATGGAAAGCTCAACAAATATCTTGTGACCATGCCATTATCAGATTTTGTATCAAAGAAAATAAAGGCCAAAAAGAAATTTTCAAAGGAGAACATGAACTACATTGTGACGTGTTAAGTAGACAAGCAAATACATAATTAAGGATAGATAAGTCTGAAGGAAGAGCTCGATTATGGAAGTTTCAACCACCATTACAAAGTTATCCCCAAAGCATTCACCACTATAGGAGAGGAGCACCCATCGACGTGAAAGACACCAAGCACATCCGAGCAATGGAGACCAAAGAGCTTAACATCAACCCAAACTCAAGAGTATCATAACTCAGAATGCCAAAGCAAGTATATATATGAACTAGATAAATCGATGAAGGTGAATGGCGAAAAGTTGGATGCATATACTAGCATCGAAACTCATCCTAATGGTCATTGATGATGTCATCAACTACTCTTGGTGAGATTGTTTCATATTGCATAGTTCACTTTTTACTTGATCATGATATCATTTGGCACTCTTAGTTTGCCTAGGAAATTTTTTTTTTTACTTTCTTCTTTTATCTTTTAGAATGTTTGAGTTTTGTCTAGCTTGTTTAGATTAGAGAAAACATCCTAGAAATCTCTGAAAGACATATTCTTCGTCACTAATGGCAAGGAAGTATTTGGTAACATGCAAGGGGGGAAAGAAGATCTCCACTCATTCATTAAATGCGACGCGACCCACAAGTCTTTCACGACCGTGATACCATTTTCACGTCCGCGACTAAGGACCATCTAATTTTGTCTTGCTAATCACAATCATGACTGTTCGTTCCGGACATGAGCGAGATTACTCAGGTTCAAGAATCGCTCGAAGCACATGTCGTGTGTTGAGGAAGACAAATTCACTATCTTCAACAAAACCAAGAGGCTTTTCTTCCCTCCTACTTTTAGGATGCGACCGCTACAGACAATGCCACCTCGACACACCTCCCAAAGGGAAGGCACTTCTGAGGTTGGGCCATCACATTCTACACGGGCTGAATACATGCCAATTGATCGTCCATCTTTTCTTGCTACATTTGATGTCAACTTTACAATCTACCCTAGAGGCGATGCGGGCTAAGCAGCTGCACCAATCCAAGGAGATTTGATAGATAGGTATGTGGCATGAGCACACCGACATTTTGATCCGCCGCATATGCACGACTACCACGTTAGCCAGGGCCACTGTGGAACATCTCTTCCACAGTTGTCGCCACCTCGTCAGGATAAGTTTGGGTTGTGTTATTTTTTCTTTTCTTCTTTTCATTTTTCATCGAGTCGTCGTTATATTATATCTTCTTCTTGTTTGTGTCTTAACATTGAGGATAGTGTTTGGTTCAAGCTTCGGGGAGTATACATTAGCACGCATCAAATACATATTGACAAGTACATAATAACAATAGTATATTAAAAAAGTGCATTACATTGCCTACTTTTTGCAGTGACAACATCCCTTAATAGTTTCATTCACTTAAATATAACTTCATCCACAATGTCAAAATATGTCAAGTGTAAGGCAAGACAATAAGATATCAAAGAGAAGCCTAAAACATATAAGTGGAACATTCTTCTATGAAAAACAGAAGTAATAAGTAGAGAGACACTAAGACGATAAAGGACTAGAGGCTATATGGCTAGAGAATAATAGATGATAATAAACATGCATTTTTTTGTAGAAATAAAATTCTGCAAGAAAATCAAATAAATATGAAACCCCATACAATCAAAATAAGTAATAAGCAATAGCATCAGAATGCAAGAACCATTACCAATATATGGATCAGGGTGCCGGAAATTCTGATATTCTGCTTCCGCTGCATCAATAAGCCTATCAATAGTGTTTGGATCCTCCTGGAAATACGCAACATAACAAAATTCAACAATTCTAGGTTCTTGACATAGATACACTAAAAATTTATCAGAATATCGTCCAGATTATTAATTGCATCATGTAGAACAAATTGGTAGCATTATGTAGCCATAAAAAGAATCAAAAGCTTTACATTCATGCAACTATTATTATTATTTTCCAATGAAAAAGCATCCTTATTTATGAGATTGATAAGGAAAAAGATTAATAATAAGTGACTGATATGATTTATTTTTTGAAAGAAAAAATGATAACTATGAAATACGGGTCTTCCCAGAGAAAACTATGAAGTTCAGCTATCCACTATATATTAAAAGGTAAGCGTTGCGAAAATTCGTGCGACTAATATGTTAATCATCTAACAATCGGGAATCAAGATGATGATGCAAGGACAAAACAAAATGCCAACTTAAACAATTTTTGACAAGCAACTACGCAAGATGACACCGCAATCATTATTTTGGTTCATCTTTTAGTGGTTTTTGGGGGAAGGCTTTTCTAGTGATGAATGGAAAATATGTTATGATTACTTAACAAGAAATATCATGAAACAATAACAAATTTCCATAATTACCATGATCGTTTAAAGGAAAGGACTTAATCGTAACTAAAGACAGTAAGAAATTTCGCATTGAACTGAAGAAGGTTAACATACCACATGCTTGTTGGCTTCAAATTTTTCCCTTAGGTCAGAAGCCTGATAATAAGAACAACATTAAGTTAGAGCTGAAGATACCAAATCACAAATGCAATAATTCTTCATAAGTAGAGGAAGCACTATGTTATTGCAATTTGTTTCCAGTAAGACCAGCAATAATTATGCAAACTTTCCGGAATTAGCAAACACATAGTTATCCTTTTCTCTAGTGTTCACAAGAAATACATGTTTATGCCAGGACAAATTTCTTAATCCCACAACATCTCATTGCAGAATAATATCATATGAAGACAAAGGTTCATTAGGATCTATGAAAAGGAACAAAACTGTGTGATGAAGAATAGTATAACCATTATTATATAAAGAAATACACTTTCTACATGTTCTGAAGGCGAGAAACATTTGTCTTACAGAATTCATATCAGCCACAATAGACAAGACTGCCAAAGGATATTGTTCAATGCAAAGTCTCGTGTTTACAATAAACGGTTTCTCCTTTTTAATTTCTTTGTAAAAGATTCTTCTTTTGCATCTGAAGACTCATTTTCCGAGGTGGAAGTATGAAAATAATCACATTCCCGAAAGCACATCTCCCACAATTCCTCTCGTTTCTCATAGCTTGACCAAATCAGCCAAAGATTCAACTTTGGAGATTGTTCAATGCAAAGTCTCGTGTTTACAATAAATTGATCCTTTACATACCCGTAACGTGCATCTCTACCCTCGCAACTTGAACTGCTCACAGTATTTTGGATCTCATCACAAATTCAGTACTGATTGATACGAAAGTCACACAAATTACCAATAGAATCAAAATGTTCTTAGAAAACAAAAGGAGCTTCTTCGAGATCCGATTCGCCTCTCAATTTAATGGTAAGAAGAGCAGAGATCGTACATCTTGATAGAAGAGATGGCGATGGACAGCCCAGTTGAGGGTGTCCTTCAGGGCGCGGCGGTAGAGCAGTCGGACCCGCTCCTTCTGCGCCGCGCGCCGCGCGATGTACCCAGCCACCGCCCCTGCGCTCATGTCTCTCTGCTCCGATCCCTGCTCCTCGTCGTTGTTCGTCGCCGCCGCCGCAGCTCTCGCGCTCGCTTTGGCCGCAACCTTTCCGGCGTGTGACGTCAATGTTTGGTGCGTGCGCTCAGGATCGGAAGTAAAAATGTAGTGTTATGGGCTGACGTTGGGCTTTGAGCGTTATGTTTGGACTTTTATAACCCTATTGGGCTTTTAAAGCTGCCGGCAATGGTCCGTTTAAAAAATGAATAATAATAAGGAAAAATGATAAGTAATTCAAAATAAGGATCAAGCCCTTATTTAACTGTAATAAATATCAACAGAGGTAAAGGACGTAGATCACACATAATATAATCATATTTAATTATTATATTATCATATATTATAATCAAAATTATCCATCTAACTCGTAATATAAGGCTAAAGAAATTATGACCACTGAATTAAGGAAATAAGTAAAAGAGTTTGATCATATCCATTAAATAATCTGATGATCATTATCTTAATTAAACTTATTTTTAATTAATAAAATAGATTATTAAATAATTATTGAATTAATTAAACTGGTAAAAGTAGCATTATAGCATCGGGTAAAAAAAGGGACTCTACATTTTAATTTTTTGATATCAATATATGATATGCATATGCATGTATTGATATAATAAAATAACTTCCGGGGAGGCCCCTAACTAATCCCCGTCCTAATTACACATGAAAAGAGAACATAAATGAATACAACTCAGGATAAATGGATAATAATGTCACTAGTGTTCACATTTTAACAAAACTTTAACTTTCTATCTTATTTAGTTTTCTTCCTCCATTTTTTTTAATGCTCTCGAAAGTACATTTCATCATTTGACAAAATCTCCCCCTAAAAACCCTACGAGTTCACTTTTTTATTTAGACTTTTGATTAATTGACTAATCAATATTATAAAATATTATTGTGAAAGTTAATACTTAAATACAACTATGAGTTATGTCATGTGCATGTTATCTCATCACGAATATCATCACGTTACTGTTACGTCATCATTATCTATTTACCTAAGGATCATATGTAGAAGAGGCAATTCTCTCATTAACTATGAAGCTCAATATGTAATAATAATAGACAACAGGGTAAAACATATATAAAGATATAAGCAAAAAAAGAACATGATCTATAATACATTCATAATCCTAAATAGTAGTATTGCTTTTAGGGACCGTTTGGCGCATTCTCAATTTTTATTAACCGATAATTGAGATCATCACTAGAACAAACTACCATTTTATAAATTACCGATAATATTATATCATAGCGTTTGGTAAGTAGCAATAACACAAATTATAATTTAAATTATAAAATAAAAAATTATTAAAATATCCTACAAAATTGTTGAATTAAAATAAATATAAATAAAAGAAAAAAATGAGTTAGGTCAAAATATGAGTTTATATTATCAATCATTTGTAAGGTAATTAAAAAATTTAGAGATAATGTTGAATACTATTATATCGTAATAAAATATACATATTTTTAAAGTTCGGTTGAAAGGATAATTTTGTCAAAATGTATGTCATCTTGCTGGCAATCTAGAAATACACTTCATGTGGTGCTATCTTCATTATCAGTGAGGTAGTAATCTAGATTTTCAGAGAAGTAAAAATCACTCGTAATTTGTTACAGCCAAACGTGGTAATATAGTGGACCCTGTGAATTTTAAATTGAATAACCGGTAATCTATCTAGATTACCTCATACCAAACGCCCCCTTAGTTGTTATACTATTTCTTTTTACTTTGCTTTTATTTTTCTTCTAGTGACATAAGTTCATCAATGACAAGAACATCAATTGCATCTCTCATCATGATACACAAAATCTCATAGATTTAATATGTTAAAGCTCAATTAACCCTTTATTTTGAACAACTTCATTCTTTCTTATTTATTTTGTCTTAGATCATCTTTTATTTCAATCAATAATTACCATTTATCAGTGTGTAAAAAATTCAAGTAAGCCCTAACGTCGGTATGGCTAGCTAGGTCATGGATCTCTCGTTGACCCAAATGAAACTCCATAGACAGTAGCTCCCGAAGGAATTCAATTACCCAATGTCTGAGTTTCGTATTAACACTAGGGATAAATCTCTCAATTCGTTAAGGACCATTCTATCTATGCATAAATTCAATCATAAATATTAACATCTTTTAATTCTTACTTATTATGATAGGTTTACGTAAAAGTTCATTAGTCTACCCATCAAGTTCATACATCAAACAAACATAACAACATGCAACCTAAGAGATGGTCTATGTCATTGGTGACATGGCCCGTGTTGCCTTCCAATCAAGTAGTGTTTGTCGGTCGAACACAACCATTTTCGAGGGAGTCGCGGATCAGTTTTTGGCAAAACACATATCGGGTCATGTTGATGCAGTCCATTTTGGTTTTAGAGTTTTTTTTCATCATTTTCTTTCGAGGAAACACGGGTCGCATCAAAAGGCGACATGACATGTTTCTTATTTTTGACATAGAGGTTCCTAAAGCGTGGATAGTGTCGATAAGACACGTGGTCCATTTTTGACGAGTTGAACTTTATTGGTTTCGATCGAAGGACATGACCCGTGTTCTAAGCAACAAGGTCATTTTCGTAATGTCGAACGTGGACCGTGTCGATTAGGACGCAGACCATGTTCAGCCTAAAGGTTGCTATTGCATATTTCTTTTCTTTCCATCCCGAAGTTGATTAGAATATTATACAATTGCATATTAGTTGCAATATCCATTACTTTGGTGAAGCCCTAATTATTTTATTTCATCATACGCATATGGAAAACCCTAAAGTTGATTCTCCTATAAACATACCTTGATTTTCATCGGTTGATCTTCTTCCTCTTTTATTATTCTTGCTTGTTCTTCTCGTTCCTCGCTGCAATCTTACTTTCGACTAGTACTCATCTTCTTCACCTCTCATCCACCAGCTAAAGGAGAGAAGACTTCTGATGGCCGCTAGGGGAGATAATGACTTGTGGGGGATTTATATATAGGAGTTCAAGGGTCATAATTCAGCTTCGTTAAGACTCTCTCACGAGGTGCGACGTAGTCTATGTCTTATACGGACACAATATGTTTTCCTCTATCATCATGATTCCTCATTGCTCGATTATAACATGGTACATGTCATAATCGAACACGACTTGTGTCTTTATTTGTAATATCCATGAATAACCTCCTTAAGAATCATGTTATATCATTTTCTTGGGGGGACAATGTCAAAATAATTTCATCATAACTAAATCTCAATATTCACCCTTCATTGGACAATTGATCTTAGTTAAAATCTAAAATTCATGCAAATTTCTTCTCATCATTTAAAATAAGTCCATGGCACCTGAAAACTTAATAATCCTTTCATAATCTTCAAATGTATTTAAGATCATCTCATCCATATGTCATTTATTGATCTTACACCTATTGATAGACATCTAATCTTATTTCTATACATGACCTCACTTAATCTTTCCTTGATGACATAGTAGTTGTTCGTGGTGCTTTGTACATGGTCAATACGTTCATAGAGGTAGATAAGAAGTTTCTCTTTTTAGGCTCTCATATCTTTTGTAACGCTCCTAGAAGCACACCTGAGCACCTGGCAGAATGCCCTATAAAAGATGCTACAATTACTTATTGACTTGACTTTTGACCAATTGACTAGTCAAAATAATAAACATGTCATTGCAAAAGTCAATACTTAAACACAACTAGGACCTATATAAGTCATGTGCAAATCATCTTATCACGAACACCATCACACTATCATTATGTCATCATCATCTATTCAGACCCATTTATTTGTAGAATCATATTCAAGGAAGACAATTCTCTTATGAGCTACGAAGCCCAATATGTAAATGTAATAGACAATAGAGTAAATATAAATATATATATATATATATATATATATATGAAAATATAAGTAAAGGAGAACATGATCTTTAATACATTCGTCATCCTAAATAGTAGCATTGCTTTAAATTATTTTCTTTTTTCTTGCGTTTAGTGACATAAGTCTAACAATGACAAGCATATCAATTGCATCTCTCTTTATGATGCACATAATTTCATAGGTTCAATATGTTCATACCAATTTAACCGTTTACTTTGGACCACTTCGTTCTAATTTTCTATTTATCTTGTCTCAGGTCATCTTTTATTTCAATCAATGATGAGCATTTATCAGTGTGCAGAAGATTCAAGTGAGCCTTGACGCTAGTATGGCTAGCTAGATCATGAGGTCTCTCTCTGACCTAAATAGAACTTCATAGACTATAGTCCCTGAAGAAACTCAATTATCCCACGTTTGAGGTCCGTGTTAACAATAGGGATAAATCCCTCAGTTTGCCAGTGGCCATTCTCTCCATGCATAAATTCAATCACAAATATTAATATTTTTTTAATTCTTATTACTTGTTAAGATAGGTTCATTCAAGTTTATATAATCAAACAAACATAACAACATGCAACCTAGGACATGATCCGCGTCATTGATGTCATGGCATGTGTTGCCTTTCAGCAAAGTACTGTTCGTCGATTGAACACGATAGTTTTCGAGGCAGTCGCATACCATTTTTTGGCAAACAAAGATCGGGTCAAGTTGTCGCTGTTCGTTTTGGTTTTATGGTTTTTTCAGTCGTTTTCTTTGAAGGAACCATAGGCCACATCAGATGGTGACACATCTCGTTTCTTACCTTTGACATATGTGGTTCTTGGAGCACATATCGTGTCGATATGGCATGCGATCTATTTTTGGTGGGTTGAACTTTCTTGGTTTCGATGACATGACCTGAGCAACGAGGCTATTCCCGTAATGTCAAACGCAAACCGTATCCATTAGGATGTGCTCCGTGTTCGACCTCCAAGTTGCTATTGCATATTGGTTGTAATAATTATTACTTCGGTGTAGGAACCTTAATTCTTTTATTTGTCATACACATGAAAAATCATAAAGTTGATCCTCCTAATTACATATCTTGATTTTCATTGGTTGATCTTCTTCCTCTTCATTATCCTTGATTGTTCTTCTCGTTTCTCGCTTATGATCCTACTTCCAACTAATACTCATCTTCTTCACCTCTCATCCACTAGCTAAGGGATAAAAGACTTTTGATTGCCACTAAGGGAAATAACGACTTGCGGGGGATTTATATAAAGGAGTTTAAATGTCATAACTCAACTTCATTAGGACTCTTTCACACAGATGTGACGTGATCTGTATCCTATGAGGACATGGTATGTTTTCCTCTATCCTCATGATTCCTCATTGCTCATTGTAACATGTTCCCAGTCAACTTGAACACGATTTGTTTTTCTCTCTCATCCCGCGTTGTCGTAGACAGGGAGCAACGACGGTTTGCCTCTCCTATGAACATGGTTCATTACTCCTTTTTATTCTTAATATGACTCAATCTCGTTCTTAGGTGTAACACGATCCGCTTCTAGGTTGGACACAATTTGTGTTATCCTTTTCTCCTTCGATTCGACATCATGAGGGGGGAGAGATAGAGAGAGAGAGAGAGAGAGAGAGAGAGAGAGAGAGAGAGTGTGAAAAGAGAGGAGTTGGATAATATTTGTAGGAAAATAAATCCCTTTAGTTTGAGTTTGAATGTGATTAGGACTTAACTTACATTATGATTAGGAGTCTCTTAAAACTAAGATTTGAATAAACATATTAAATTAATTAGAAAAATATTAAGATATCAATTTGACTTTGATTCATACATATCATTTTCTTATCTTATCTTTCTATCATTTTATTAAATATTAATTATTTTGAAATTTGAGGATATTACACATTTCGTCCGAAAAAAAGTTGCCAAGATCCTTTTTAAGAAAAATATTTTTGAACATTTTGTTATGAAAAAAATATTTGCTCCATTTTAAGGAGAAAATGTTTGCTCCCTTTTGGAAAGGGAATCTTTTTTCAAAAAAAAAATTATAAACTTCTTAATCATCATGTTTTTATTTATTTTCAAAACATATAAAAAATGGAAAAAATAAACAAGCACTAGTTGTGTTGAAAGCATAGTTGTCAGAATCGGACCGAACAGATGGTCCGACCGGTTCGACCTTCAACTAGGACCTATAGCGGCCTGGTTCAATACCAAAACTAGAGGAGTTGAATCGGATGGATCGGTCAAAACTAATAAAAAAATAGAAACTTAGTGGTCTAACCGCCCAAACCGGTCGGTTCAATTGAAAAATAAAAAAAATTGGGCTTTGGAACTATTGAGCCATTGAAAAATTTTATGGTTCAAAGTATTTAAGACCACTTTCTATTTTCTTTTTTTTTCTTTTTAGTTATAAAACTTATTCTTCAATTGATATTTATGTTTGATAAATAATTATTTGGGATATATTTTTATTAATAATTTTTACATCATTAATTGATCATAACTAATATAATTTACGAGTAAATTTAAATTTATTTCAAATTTAATCATATTATTTATGATTCTTTGTCTAAATTATAAGTCATATTTTAATTTAATAATATTTTAATAATCTTTAATTCGACAATCCGACTTCATCGATTTAACTAGTTCGACCTGACCCGAAGGATTGTGTGGGTCACTATCCGATTCACTTTTAATAACCTTGATTGAAAGTACCACAATGAGAAAGAGCTATACTACACTATTCAGGTGAGTAGCTTTGGAACCATAACTCCGCAAGTCATACCTCTCATGCATAAAATGAAAATCATTTGGTTGCAGAATAAAGATGAAATCAATTAAAGATTATAATCTTAAAAATATGATATTCTTATTTTTTGGTTTGAAGTAAATAAAAATATATTCTAATGCCATTATTATTAAATTAAATAACATTAAAATAATCTTAATCACATTAATGTATACTTCTAATAATATTAGTATTGTTATGATAGAAATAAGTCATCTATTTTCTTGTGTCATAATACATAATTTGTTAATAACTTATTATAATATTTAGATAACAAATACTTACTCATAATGTATTATTTAAATAAATACTAAATATTATATTGTATTTATATTTATGTCCATCATACATTTACTGTATAACTTAATAAGAACCTAATAATGTTAATTCCGGTTGATAACTATATTAAATAATATAAAATAATCTATTAGTGATGGTTTAAAAAAATATTTGGAAAAAGAGGTGAAATACCAGTATTCTTACCTTTTTCAAGAATGCAACGAATATTTTATAGTGGTTTCACATATTTGAAGATAATTTTTAAACTATGGATAAATTAATGTGTTATACATCACTTTATTCACATTATGTCAAATGTATTTTTATTCGTCAAATTTTAAAATATACAATTATTACTTATTATCAAAATTGCATATATATATATAATAATAATAATAATAACAAATCAAAATCATAGACTTAAAATTTGATAACTAAAAATATATTGACATTGTTAAGAATATAAATATAAAGATATTAGTTTTGCCAGACATCCTGATTTAACAGACACATACATTAATTCAAATATTATCATTTTTTATGGTTCTTTAGCATAATAGAATCCCGTTAGTAGTTTTGGAAGAAGAGGCTATACAAATGTAACTTCTGTTGTGCTGAAACTTGATATCTTATGAAGTGCAAGTTTTAAAACCTTTTCAGGAATCAGGATTCCTTCCTCTTTAGGTTTTTAACTTAACACTCAAAGAAACACTGTAACCAGCTCCTCTGAACAGCACATTGAGCATGGATGGTCCTTTCACTAGTTTGAGGCTACCATGGTCCTTAGCTTGGCTTAACTATAGTTGCTGACAAACCATTAGACCAATAATCTCTGCCTACAACATTCCACACCTTCAAATCAGTGATATGGTTGATGAGGTGTAGTGCCCGGCTGTGGATATTGGATATTGGATATTGTGGTGGTGCCAATGAGGCCAGATTTGAAGGGATGCCATCAATTTTTGGGGTTTTAATGCTTCATCTGTCCCATTGATTTCTCACTTGATTTTGGACACAAAGACATGTGGATTTAGATACATGGCCTGGAACAAGAGGTCGATTTGACAAACCAGCTGTGGGTTAGAATAATGTTACTAAGAAGAAGACATTAATATCAAATCATATCCCTTGTCCCTGGAAAGATGAACAATGAGTTAAGCTTCTTAACATATCATGCTGCTACCATAAGTTTCCTGTCATGCAAAAGCCAAGTGTATTTGGCTTGCATGAGTTGGCTTCTTATCTGTTTGCAGTACATCCCTTGAACTACATTCCAAACATTCCTTTTTCTCCACCCTCTCTCTCTCTCTCTCTCTCTCTCTCTCTCGTATGAACAGGAAGCTTGCAAAGTAAACCATTCATTCTTCTTGTACATAGACATCCTCTTTAAAGAGGAAACAGGGGAATGGAGCATGCTAAGACAAAATGTTCAATTAAGGCTATGTTGGATGTGCATATTGTACTTCTAAACTTGATACAAATAAATTAGGGCTGCACGAGATTGTAGATGCATGTGCTAACTGTGCATGTACCCATGGGAGAAATTAACATATTTGATTTTTCTTTGTCACTATCCATAATGCCTTGGATTCATATGTAAGCTGAATGGTATCCTAATGCAATATGATTTCTAAGTTATCTGTCCTAAACTCTCAAAAATTTGTATTCTTTTTTTTTCATCCGAGAAGACATCTCAATTAAGAATGAAACTTACAATATATATATATATATATATAGTTACTGTGCTAACTTACTTGGCCTTGCAGTTCATAATTTTACACCTTGAGAAATGAAAAGCATGAGGCATGACTGTTTAAATCCTTATGGTAGCTGTTTATATATAAAAAAAAAATCCAAGAATCTAATGCCATAAAAATGTCTGGCCCGAGATCTAGAAGGTCATATATTAATAGCTAAGCAAAACAAAACAAGTGGAATAATCAAACCATGTACACCTACACCTAGCAGTTGATCTTATTATATTGTGAAACAAAGGGTGGGTTGATTTTTCAGGGTCCACTGTGCATGGAACCAATGACATGAATAATTATTAATGCAGTTGGAAACATTGTTTCTAGCATTGTATTAATCATCACAACAATTTGTTGGTTTAAAAAACTATGGTTCTAAACTTTTCAGTTGATCAATGTATCTGGACATTATGGAGACATTACTCCCAAAATGTGACATTTCAATAAATGCTTGTTATATTTATACACATTGTTAGGTTTTTGGATCTGATGTTCAACCTCAAGTTCCAAGAAATTATGTGTATACCATTATGTTTACATTGTTAGTAGTGCCATTAGAGTAGACATGCAGAATAAAGTGAAACACAATGAAGTTAAAGTTTTTATTTTTAATAGATGTTATGGAAAAGTATTCTATGTTGTGAGACTTTGCTTAATCTTATCATAAAGTAACTGAAATGATTGCCCATTGCTTTTCTCAAAGCTCACCTTAAAGCTAAACACTGTCAACCCCTTAATTGGTTACCAAGTCAAGGCTTCATTTAAATTAAGTGCATGGCTTCCCAGAAAGAAAAAAAAATGAATTTGAGTAAACAAATATTCCTTCAAAAGAAAAAGGGAAAGTTTAGTGAGTGAAACGGAAGCCACATATAAATTAATGGATATAAGTCTTCATCTACTGAAAAGAATATAAAAGAATATCTTTAATCATGTCAACAAGCACCCATGCCTGCCTAAAACTTTCCAGCCAGCAGCAAGATTCAGCACATCTAATCATGTCTAAAGTGTTTTGATTTCAAACTGGCCATGGAGCCAAGATTCACTAGCCAATGAGACCTAAGGACACTTACCCAACTTCCACAAACCTTGATACAGTGACATCCACCACATTCAGTTTGTCCATAATAAAAAAGTTAGCACTCTCACCTTTCAATTGAATTGGTTAAATCAAATGCATTGAAATTTTGGATACAAGAGGTCATAAAGAAGAAAAAAGTTGTTCAAAACTCATATTTGACATGGAAAATGTGTATTGTCGTCCAACTTCACAACCTCATTTAAAAATGTCCAAGTTTGATTGTCATGTTAAAAATGTTCATACTTTTTTTCTTATTTTCTTAAAAGGAAATACCACAACAATACTGCTAGAAAAGAAGCTACATCTTATGACATTCAAATTTTCCTTTAATTGAACCAATAAAAAATTATTGATCGATCATGTGTTAAACTAAAAATTAAAACCCTGTAAAATTTAGAAATATCAAAACACCATTGTGAATATCAAAAGAAAGGAAGGTACACAATTTTATGAGCTTCATTTTTTTATTAAATTATATTCTCGAATAATAATAGAGTTATAAAAAGGACATAGTTCTCATATAGTAGAACATAGAAATTTATATAAGAACTCATAATGTAAAATATGAAAATAGAATTCAGTATTGTTTAAATTCTTGAAAATCTCTTTAACCCTTGCAAGCTCCTTGATCATGATCAACTTGGACATTAAAAACACGATAAATATCATATTGTTAAGAATATAAAGATAATGATATTATTTTTTCTATCGACTTAATTTTTAAAATTGTTAATAACACATCTAATTTAATATGTTATCAGAGTCAAAGATCGTGAGTTCAAATTTCGTAATTATTCGTATTAAAATTTTAATTTTTTTTTGTAATTATTCACGTTGAGTTTTGAGTTAGACTAAAATTATGAGCTTGATTTAAGCCTTTAGTATTATTGATGACACATAACTAAGTGGAAAAATATTTGGTGATTTAGAATTCAAAGCATAAAAAGGAAAAAAAATTGAAAAGCTGATCAATGAAATCAGGGTGTGCAGTGCATGGAACTTTCATATCCCCCACACATCAATACTACTTAAACCACAAGCATCAACAAAAGATATCAAACATTTCCCAGCAGCCATCCATGGCATGATCCATGTCCATGTGCCCCATGGTGCACGTCCTTTTAGTCTCCCGCCACGCGCAAATGACCAAGACTTGACCCCTAACACCAATTCAATCCAAACGTCTCCCACTTGACCTTTCCTTTCTTTAGGATTTCTGGTTCGCCACGCAGTGCACGCACGCAACCCCCCGGGCGCCCCCACATGTCCCCACCGACGCCTGCCCGCCCTAGTGCAAGTGCTGCCTTGGCGCACTGCTCCCTTCTTGTTCCTTCTTCTTTCCTTTATATAACCCATTATTCCACTCCTTCAATGGACCACCTTCCACTACAAAATGACCTCCTCCTCCCTGTAGACATATCCGTCTAATTCTTCTTACAAGCTTCGTCTGCGCAAGAGAGAGACGACGAGGGAGCAATGGATAGTCTCGACAACCTGAAGGCCACGGAGCTCACGCTCGGGCTTCCTGGAGCTGACGTCCCTGCGCCCAAAGGCAGCAAGAGGGTGCTTTCTGAGGTTAACGAGGAGTGCCATGCCGAGAAGACAGCCGACTCGGAGCAGGAACGCGATGCCAGTGCTGCGCCCGCTGCCAAGTAAGGCCTCTCTCCCTCTCTCTCTCTCTCTCTCTCTCTCTCTCCCACCATTAACTAATTGACGCATGCATGCAGGGCACAAGTAGTCGGATGGCCGCCGGTGCGATCATACAGGATGAACAGTATCAGAGCGAAGAAGGCGGAGGCCGGCGAAGACAGCGCCGCAGGACTCTACGTCAAGGTGGCCATGGACGGAGCTCCGTACTTGAGAAAAGTTGATCTAAAGGTCTACAAGGGTTACAAGGATCTCAGGGTGTCACTAGAGAACATGTTCAGATGCTTCTCCTTAGGTGAGCAAATAAATTTAACGTCAATTACACAGTTAGCATATGTTGTAAAATAAACATATAATTTAATGTTCTGCAACTTTTTTTCCTTCTTCAGGTGAAGGAGAAGGTTATGATGGATCTGAGTACGCCATAACATATGAAGACAAGGATGGAGACTGGATGCTTGTTGGAGATGTTCCATGGGAGTAAGTACCTACCCTTCTACTCATGCATATGTCATGCATGGATATATATAACTTGTGAAAGAGAAAAAAAAACTAACATGAACAACTTTTGTGTGCCCAGGATGTTCATCTCGTCATGCAGAAGGATGAGGATAATGAAGGGATCTGAAGCAAAGGGTTTAAACTAAAGCTCATATATAAGAAAACCCTGGTGGCAAAGTGCTATAATCAGATCATCAGAGATCAAGGGTGTGTTAGGGGGCCATGAAATTTTCTTAGCAGATCCCTTCAAATCTCTCTCTGTCCTTCACTTTCTCACAAAGATAACATCTGCGTATATATATGCATGCATGCATGCACCACATGCAACCTGAAGAAGATGTGCACAACAAAACAGTGAAGTCAGAAAAGTTTTAATCTTAGTTAACATATATATATATATACCATGAAGGAGACTAATATGTAGCTGGTACTCTCAGCTTGTGTTTGGGATCTGATTGTTTATTTTGGTTTTGTATGATCCGTATTATTATTTGTATTTTCAACTTCGATTGCAGATCTGATAAAAGATTTTGCTTATTTTTATTCTGTTTAAAGAAAGTGTACATTATCAAAAAAATTTCTCATGTGTATATAATGACTCAAAATAAGACTTTGAAGGTAATTTATACCTTGCTATTTCTTCGCCGTAGACAGATCTGCGGATTTTCCTATTTTCACATCCTTGTTAAATTCATAGTTATAGAGTTGAATGAAAAAGAATCCAAAGCATATACATGTAAATAAATAGATGAAAGATACATATTGCCTACTATGAAAAGCTTGTGGTGATTGTTAACTTAGATGTACTACTAATAATCTTAAAAATATAAATAAAAAATATATTTATATTTTTAATAAATTTTTTACATGAATCGTTGATAACTTTGATTTAATCCAAAAATTAATATGCGGACAACTCAAAAAAATAACACGAGTTTTGTTGAAGTTTTAATTCAAAATCTTTGATTTTGGTATCGTGAACTAAAGAGAAAAGAAAAAAAGATGCAGTTGCTCTTTAGGCGCATATATTAAAATTATTAAGTTAATCGAATATTTTCTCTGCCTTTATATGAATATCAGCTAAATGTTAATAATTTTTGAAATTGATGAGTTTAGATTGAAAAAAAAAAACATCTTAATTTTTCTGATGCATAAATGTTAATATGCATATGAAATACATTTTCAAACTATTTTGGAAGGATATATTAAGCACCTACTTATAGCTGGCATCACAATTAAATTGTTAATTTTGGTTGGTAATGGAAATTGATTCTGTTTAGCAATTGACATGATTATCAAATTGGTTCAATTGACCAGGGGCCACCACTCGAATTCGGATAGCCGGAGTTTAAAATAAAAATATGATTGGTTGTTTATATATTCACATCGCCAAAGTTCAGATTTCACCACAAACACCAAAAAAAAAAAGAGAAAATAAATGTTGGAGAAGTTTCCAGGATTCTCTCACTCTCTTCCCTGTTTCCACTTCCAGCAACAGAGTCACTATAAGGATTCTGGTTCTTCTTTCCAAAGTTTATTTTAGATTGTCATCACACTATTCAATTTAACAAAAAGTTTCATTCATATGCAAAATCTGAACTCGAGATCTTTCCAAGTTCTTTCATTGGTCTTTCTGGGTCATTTCATGTTTTCCTATAAATCTATATATTTTGAAAAATGTTATGGAAGATTGCAAGAGAATTATACCACAAATAAAATGCCCTTTGGATTCTTTGGAAGACTGCAACCATAATGTTGCTCATAACACATATCAAAATATATATATATATATTATATATAAATGAATAAGGGAACCTGCAAGTGATTGATCACATTAAAAAGGTTACCGTTTATTCTGCCTTGGAAGAGGGAAGCAGAAAGAAAGAAATAAGAAGAAAAAAAAGGTTAAAAGGTGCTGCATGCATGCATGCATGCGAACAGGGGCGAGCTGGGCATCAGCTGGTTTTCACTTGCCGGTGGGAATGCTGGAGGGGTCGGAGCCGTCGGGAAGGGTCTTGGGCACGATGCAAGCCTGGGCGCACATGGTGGCGCAGGCCGGATTGTTCCTGCCGTTGGAGCAGCGGTTGACGCACTCGCTGAAGCAGCCACTGGCGCCGTCGGCGGTCGCGGCCGGGGCCGAAGAGGCCACCAGCAGGGAGATGAGAAGGAAGGCAACCACGGCCGTCCTGTTGATCACCGCCATGATGTGTTGTACGAGTTGAGACCGGAGTACCTGCGTAGAGAGCCTTTGGCTGCTTTTTTTTTATTTGTATGCTGTGTTCCTGGTTTTGCTTTGGGTGCCTGTTGCAGGTAGCGACGAGCATTTTATAAGGTTGCACGTAAAAGGAAGAGAGTTCCTGTGCTTGTGGCTGAGAGGGAATTGTGGGCATTTTGAAGCAACTTCTTTGACCCAGTTTTTTTCCACCCATTTTTGTGGTAATTTTGTCTGATGTTTTTTAAAAAAATATATTTCGTTTGTTTTGTTTAGATTTTTTATTGAGGATTGGACAATAAAATAGGAGGGCTAAAATGGAACGCAGCAACCGAATTGGTAATAAAGTTGGATATCAGATTAAATCGATATTAAGTTCAAATTTCAGAATAAGGAGAGTTGGTTAGTTCAACTGATTAGAAAATTCGTGGCTGTTCTTTCATTGAATTATAATTTTATATTGCTTATTTAAAAAAAAGAAATAAATAAATATTCATATACAATAATTATTTAACTTATTTATTATATGAATTTAATGCACCTACAAAGCACTTGTACACTCATCCAATTATTAATAATAATAAATTTAATAAATCATCATTTTTTTATTAATTTTAAAATTTACTATTCTTATGAATATGAATTGCTTTGTAAGTGTATTCAAACCGTTAGATTAAGATCAAATATTAAATATGCATACCCGTCGAGATGAATCACTTGAATAATTCCATTAGACCATTAATTTTGTCAATGGAATTGATCGTAGAACAATTCCATTGTTTTTTTTTTCTTTTTTGGGAGGGGCAAAGGGAACAGTTCCCATAGTTGGTCAGCTTAGGTGATGTTCTCTTGAAATTTCTTTTTTTTCAGGAAATGATTTAGAATAAAAAATGAACACCAAATTTCTTTATTCTTGAAGTCCTTATCATGCTCGCCTATTATGAAATAAGATATTACCTGTCATACGTAGTACATGCCAATAATATGTCATGGAAAGTTCATATGATTCATTGAATGTTAATAGTTCATATGGACGATAAAAATATAACTTGCATAATTGATAATTCACACATAAAGCATACACAGAAATACAAAAAGGAAACAAGAATCTTCGTCACTGTTTCCCGTCTGCTCAAGGCCACCATTTTGGCACTGCACCATGTGTTAGATACTTAGATCTCACTGCCCACATGGCAGGAACGGATACCGCAGTGGCCCGGCAGTTCACCCGTTGCCACCGGATTCTTATTGCTTGGTGTCCTCCAGCTGAGCCGGTTGCAGAGCATGCTGTCACAACAAAAGCAGCATCAGAGTCTGCATCCTCCATGTTTTGTGAAGGCCAGATGCAGGAGCTGTGAATGAAATTGGATTGGAGCAAAGGAGTAGAAACAGAGGAGGAAGAGGTGATGGAGGATTTGCATGCCATTGTGCATGGTAAGTAAATATTAAATAGTAATCGTTAGAGAAGTTGGAGAGTTCAAGAGGCCCAATGTGAGAGAGTTGTGATTGTGCTTTTATCAGATGGTTAGAAGGGCGAGGATAATAAAAGTTTTTTTTTTTCATAAATCATTAATATTCAGAATTACTAGCATCTGACTAGTTCAATTTAAGGAGATAGAGAGTCTCCCTCAAAAAAATGTTAGCGCGAAAGTTCGAACTCGACCTACTAGCTCTCTCGTTCCTCAACTCTCAAGCCCCGCTACTAGAGTCAACTCTAATTGGTCGAGGATAATAAAAGTTAAAAGGGCAAGTTGTGCTCTTTTCTACTACTGGAGCTTTCTTTATTGACTTTGGTGAAACTTAAACTCTCTGAGGTGTTGTGATTGTTCTCATGTCAGATGGTTAGTGGAAATAGGAGCAGATGACTGAGATGATGCAACATATCAGGCATGATATGAGAGACGCTTCAAAGATGCATGCATCTTTTGTGGCAGTGTCTCCAAGGAAGCTGATCTCAGAACCATTGACAACATTGGAAGAGCTGCTGCAGAGACTAATTCCAATGGAACATGTAAAAAAAGAAATTGGTAGTTCTGCGTTGTCTCAGATGGTCTTCTCCTGTCTGTGATCCGATCTTTTGCAATACATTGATGTAGAGCTAGCAAGTACCAAGAGTGAAGCAGTACTGGCTGAACGAGTAGAAACCATTTGCAGTTAAATTTTATCCTTGCTTTTGAACTTTCTTATCGCAACACACTCGGATATGTCGAACAAAAAAATAATCTGAAACCTCAACATGAGCAATTATTGGAAAATTGTAAGGAAAAGGAGCTAAACTGTCCTTATTAGAAAAATTAAAGAGGGGAGGTATTTCCTTGTGAATGACCATCATGAATAAAGGATCTGAACAAAAACTTGGCTGCACAGGGAAAAAATGTCTCTTCCATATACCATGAAACAACAAATAGTCTTCCAAGAGATTTCTGGAGACCGATTTTGAAGTATAATTTTGCGCATAGATAGTTTATTTTATTATCATGATGTCATTTATGGATACATCAAATCCTGTATGTAAAGAATCAAGATGCAAATGCCCAAATGCTCTTCTAGATGAGCAGTCTATCATCTGTTTGCAGAAGTGATTTAGAACTCTTGTAGGGAATCTCCTAAGACCTATGCCGTGGATACTAGTGTTGCTATATCTGAGATGCATTTCTAAAGTTCATACTGGAAACTAGCAAACTTATGGTGATAGATTATTGCTGTAACTACTGAAATATAATTAGAAGTTAAACTATCTATTTTTGGGTTCTTAATATATATAGAGCAACATTATGTCCCTTTACTAGCGACCATTACCAATATATACCTTAGAATCCTATGAAAATGGAAAATGTTTCTGGGGTTCTGGTTTCTAATTGGTCCATAGTATAAGTTCAAGTGAAAAGACAGATAAAGAAAAACACTCTGATGTATCATTTTCATTTGGTTTGCGATTTTCTAATGCAGAGACCTACTGCCATGAAAAAGAAGAGAAACACTCTTCTCTTTCAAAAAAAAAAAGAGAAACACTCTGATATATTACTTTTATTTGGTTTGCAATTTTTTTTTCTTTTTCATTTTTGCACAAGTAATAATTGTATTCAATAATAAAGGCCGCATGGACCCAGGGGTTTATATAAACCCAAAAGCTTATGTTGGATAAGGGTCGAGGTCCAAATATAATGAGCAAGGACATAATAGTTTATGGCCTGTAATGGACAATTCAGGGGTATCAGAAACTGTATACAAAATCATATGGCCAGAAGAGATGAAAAGTATATGAAATGGCACTCAGCGTCTATAAAGCATATTTACAACTATGAGAATGTTCATGTGTTTCCACCCATTATACTAGTTGCATTCTATTTCCATCTCCTAAGCAAAAACAAACAGAGGCTGATATGCCTACAAGATCTCGAGGTGACAAGCACAGATCGACAATTTGTTAGGTGGATACCCCTTGAACCTGGATGAATAAATTTAAATGTTGATGGGGGTTGGACATCAGGGTGAAGTTGCTGAAGCAGGAGGATTAGCAAGGGACGACCAAGGTAGCTGGATTTTCGGATTCTTGGTCAGGATTGATCCATGCCTGGCTACAGAGTGATGGAGAGTTGGAGACCTGAATCCACTTTAGGAAAATATGCTAATAGCAAATATTTATAAATCAAGTCTAAGATCCAAAGGAACCATACAAAGAGTATTTATACAGTTCGAAAAACCTATGTACCAATAACAAGCAAACCTAATAAAAGAAAAATCAAATAAAAGGTAAGCTAACATTAGGAAAATCCCTAAAGGGCTCATAACTAAACCATATAGACTAAAGGCCAAAAGACCCATAATCAAAGATTAATGATTAGGCACAAAACTCGTAATATCATTATTATTCTGCATTAATTCTCTCCGACTAAGAAAAACTCGACTTTGACGGTTTACAAAACGACACAAATGATGAAGAACAACATCAAGATAACAAATATGAGCTTAAAATCCAAACAACTAAAACATGTGAATTATAAAACCAATGGAACACGAAGAGTTGATGATGTTTATATGATAACTTCGGAATCTTCAAGATCAACAGAATATTAGAATCGTTGCAATCATAAAAAAACACCTATAAACATGAGAGAAAACTCAAAGGGATCATAGTACAAGTGAAAATTTAAAACATTGAACATTGAGCTTATCCTATAATTAGGTGGCAAATCGAGTACATAAATATTGAGATCGTGTCGACAATAAATATACAAATTAGTAGACTCTCGTTCATAAAACTCATTAAATGTTAATGGAAGGATAAAGTTAGGAACACATACGAACCATCACATATGCATTCACACGTATGTCCACAAATTTGCTATGCTCACCAATAACATGCTTATAGTCATCATTGAGAAATGTTAACTATGGATGCATCTCAACATGAATATTAGCAACATCAAGCTCTTGACAAGAAACTAGGCGAAAAAGTATGATGATGAGGTGAAGCTAATGATCTAGAAGAACAAAGAAGTAGATGAAAAATAGATAAGCGTGGCATCATTTTTTACAAAGGAATTATCAAAACGTTCTTTACAAACATTGATCTCATAAAAGTGAGTTAGGCGTTTTTGTTCCATGTCAAGGGAACTAGAGAACGTGGAACATTAAGAAAATAATTTGACGAGTTAATATGAGTGAATTCTGACATAATATAAGTAGAAGGGTGCACAATCTCAGAACAATCAACAACGAACAATAATGACAAATGATCAACATGTGTGTCAGCGTGGAAATCTAATTGGGTGTCATTTCATGGCTACAAAAGTTAGTACACAAAGGCTCACCAATATTCAAAAGTTCGGATACTAATAGATGGAGACTTAAGGAAAAATAAGCTAATAGTAAATATTCATAAATCAAGTCTAAGTTCCAAATGAACCATACAAGAATATCTATAGGATTCTAAACGCCCCATACCAAATAACATGAAAATCTAAATAAAGGGTAAACTAATATAATGAAAATGCCTAAATGACTCATAACTAAGCTAGATAAATTAAATGGCAAAAGACCCATAACCAAATACCAAAGACTATTGCATAAGGCCCATAATATCATTCTTGTTCTACATCGCTAAGACTGAGTTGCAAGGAACTATCATCGCCTTGGAATTGGGATGGCAAGGGGTATCTGAGAACTTGAAACAGATTGTAAGCTTCTCACGAATATCTTTGGAAAGGACTAATCCTAGAAGAGCGAATCTACACTTGTCGCAACATGTTGGCAAGTCAGGATTAAACACATCTTCTGCAAATAAAATGGGATTGTAGATCGCCTGGCCAATCATGGATTGGGACTAAATTTCAGAGTGCATGTACTTCAAACACCTCCATTGTTTTTGGAGCTAAATATTTTTGGCGATAGCATTGGGGTAGAATTCCCCAAAGTTTTTTTATACAACTAAAACACTTTCCAAGGGATCTACCATTCGTTCCCTATCGTAGAAAAATGTTTACAAGACTATCCCATATTTGTTGTTCTAACAACCATGGACCAGAAAATGCATAGAGCCAACTTAATTTCATGAAAAGGATGACAAGAAGGTTTGACAAACAGGATTCCGAGGAAGGGCAGCAGAAGGGGCTTGGATAGATGGGCGGTGCCAGAATAAAGGAACATGGAGACTAAGGTGTATATATAGTTCTGATCTATCTGGCAGATCCATGTGAACTTTTTGCTCATGGCATTCCAACCAAGCAACTTAACAAACTATGTAATATATTCTTAACTGGTGTCAAATATGAAAATAGATTATGAAAGTTTGCACTAGATTTGAAACAGAAATACATCTGACATTGTACAATATTTTTCATAATACAAAATAGACTAAGAAAAAAGTGGATAAAAGGTTATCATTTACATGGATGAATTATTTTAACCTGATTGATTATCCTAAAGAACCTTATCGAGTTTACATTAACCCTTTTCCATTCTGTTGCAATGTAATCTTTAAGATAGGAACAGGAATCCTGAATACTGCATTGTATCTTCACTGCTCATGGACTTTGTGCATTGAGAAAGAGGCAATTAATTAAATGCATATAGAGGAATGCATAAATGTCAATACTTTTAAAGTTATCAATTGAATATGTCTTAAGTAGCATATTTTTATGAGCTTATCTCCCCTCCAGCTGCTTCAAACTTTTCAGAACCTGGAATCCTGCACCAATTTAGAATCTTCAAAATGAATACCCTGTTTCTTTTATATATGTTTGGTACTTAATGGGACTAAAGTCTGAATCTGAATCCAAGAAAGTTTATTCAATTTTGTTTTTATATCACTTTTTTTAAGGCATTTCTATCACTTTTTGCATATACTAACAGATCAAAAAGTTTGATGCAAAAAGGAGATCATTCAGTCTAATTAGTCACACTGATAAAAAGAGGACTTATAATACATTTTTTTGGTGATTTCATCTTGAGGCCAGTATAAATCGGTACCTTGATCATTTGCTCAAGAGAACAAAACTAAAAAAGACAATAAAATACAATTCAAATGATGCTGACAGAGGGACACAAGTTCAAACCTCATTTCAGGATCTTTTGGTGATAATATCATTTTTTGCTGGCATTATAATGATGAACCAAAATTCAAGTGATCGCCCAAATGTGGCATGACAAGTGAAACGTTTATTAGATGAGTTAACCAGCTTTCCTTAAATGCTAAGCCTATATGAAAAGGGGAAAAAACTCTCTTTTAAACTTATATATCCTTACTAACACAAGCATCAAATGACAGTGAATTCTTGACCCAAACCGGCACTTAATTTTATAACTGAAGACATGAATGATCAGATATAATAACAAAATTACAAGAAACATTCGAACCCTCAAAATAATGAAATTACAGGAGACAAGAAAATATAACATTTCGGAATAAAATTGGGGTATGAATTGTTACAATGATTCCCACGATTACTGTTGCTTCCCCTTGTCTCTGGATTCGAGGCTTTTGTTGTACGCCTCGAGCTCCTCGTAGTACACATCCCAGACGCACCGGACGCACCCGCTGCCGCAGCAGTCGCCGGGCAGCGGCTTCTCAGGGGGCTCGAGAGGCGGAGGATGAGGTGGCGACGATGGCTTCGCTGAGGGTGCTGTTGCCGTTGGGTGGCCCTTGTCCTTCGCTGCGCCATCATCCTTGCGAGGAGATCCCATGGAGATAGAATGACGGGAGCAAGTGGATGAGAGAGAACGATGCCGTTGCCGGCAGAGAAGACCGATAGGAAGTGAAGGACGAGAGAACAAGGCGATGGAGGAGTGCGATTGGACGACGAATCGGAGGGAAGAGGCGGAGTCGAACCACGCGGCGGCGACGGCGACGGCGGCGCCGGCGGGTGTCATAAAGAGCACCGTCGGAACAAGTTGTCTCCTTCACGACTCTCCAAATAAGAGGAAGATATGAATTCCAATAGGATGTCGCCACGTATGATATTTTAATTCTGCGGACGATGTTAAGAAAAGCTAATAACAATTTATTGTTACTAAGTAAATACTAATTACATTCTACCAAAAAAAAAGGTAAATACCAATAACACATGACCGTGAAAGGTAAAAGAAAACATTTTATTCAATCGAAAATAAAGTGTAAGAAAATATTTGAAGATTTATTTAAAAGCAATTATTTTTCTGCATCTTTTGGTGCATCAAAATGCAAATTAATTATTTATTTGGCTTACAACATATGGAACAATATTTTAGAAAAGTTATTTTTATTGAAATTATACATAATTTTGTTTTTAACAGAAAAAAAATTAATGTTTCTTGTAAAAAGTTATCCTAAAAATTATTTTCTTTCAAAATAATCCTATGATTCATTTGTCAAGACATAAATTATGTCATATCAAAATAATTTATTATAATTAAGTCTCCGATACAAATTAATCATAATAAGATGTTAATAATTTTAAATATTATAGGCAATCCCAAAAAAAATCTCAAGGTAAAAAGCTATTTAGAGATAATAATGTTCCATCATCCCTTCCTTCATGTTGTGCCTCCGTACGCCGCTTCTTCCACGACAGCTCTACTCATTGGTTGGTGCAGCTTTCAAGTCATTTAGACTGCACATTCCTAGTAAAACTTCACTTTTAACTCAAATATTTCTGAATTTTAATTATTTTTTTTCTCTATGTACATAATAATATTCGATATATATGTATATTTCTTTATAACTACTCTAATGTCAGTTTGATTATCATAACACATCTAAAATGATCCATTTGATTGTCATACTATATGTAATATATTTAACTTTTTGTATATGTTTAATTGCACATTGTTTTTGCCTTTTTAAAAAATAATTGCATCACCTAACAAAAAAAATGACATGATATGAATTCTTGATTATCAATATCTCCTTCGAAATATGCATCCGAGTGACTCATAATATCAAATAAATCAGTTTAGTATATTGATTTTAATTTTACGATGCTTTTTAGATAAAAAATATCTTAATGATTTCATAATGTGCACTCTTGAGGTTACTTTGATATATATATATATAGTTAGACTTATTGGAAAAGTTAGATTAGACCTTGCACATAATATTCAGGTTCTTATCCTGCATTGTGACATTTTTTATTGTAGTTGATGCAAGTGCTAGAGTGCTATATTGCATTTCAAATCTCTTCAATATCTTATCTAGATATTGTTCTTGATGAAACTCAATGACTTCAATTTTTTATTTCAAGTAATTTAAATTTCTAGAACAAAAGAGCTTCTCTAATGCCTTTTATTTTAAATTATTTATTTATTTTTTCTTTTATCTCATTTAGCATCACGACATCATTTTCGATGAGCAAAATATCATTTACATATAGTGACATCATGACAAATTTGCTCAACCTTTTCTTGATATACATACAACAATATGATTTATTTGCAATGAATTCAAATTGAATAACTATCATATGAAACTTCCGGTACTACTAATGGGAAGATTGCTTTAAGACATATAAAAAATTTCTCTACCTTGTACAACTTATTCTCCTACTCTTCTACTTGAAATCATCATGTTGTCGCACATATATACCTTCACTCAATTGATATTATAACACCCATTTGAAATAACTCCAAATTCATATATGTGATTATCGCTAAGATGATAGGGTAAGCATGGTTAACCAATCAATCAACCTAACTAATTGAATGATTGAACATTTATCCAATTAATTGAACTGAATTATATGATTTAAAAAAAAGTTCAAGTAATGGATAATAGGTTTGCTAACCGAATTTCAATGGACGTTTATGGATAATTAATCAAAGTTTCGATGAAAATCGATATCAACTGATAACTAAAATGTTTATATTATTATATAAATTCATATTATATGTATATTGAAATTATACCATTTTTGCTTAATCACATTTTGTATTCTAATTATATCTTTAAACCATATTCAAGTTTAGCATTCTTTATTTTGAAACTATGTTGGACTATAGTCTCATAAAAGACTCAAATAAAGTTTAAGTTAAATTAAATATAATTAACTTAGGTGTGTGAGTTTGATATGGATTATAATAGTCACATGAAATAAACAAAGCTTCTCTCTCCTTAGAGAGGTGGATGCTAAGACATATAAAAAAAAAGACTTCTTTTCTTAGTGTTTGTAGTCGTTACATGACATAGAAATGAGAGAAATCAATCTTTCTTAATGATGAAACTAGGAGAGAAGAATTAAAGTTTAAGAGGGGGATCCAAATCAAAAGCGAAGGAAAAGCGTGAAAGGGGGTTAAAGGATTTTTTAGAATGCAGACGAAGATGTTCTTCTCGAGAGTAAGGAACCAAGAATATAGCCAAATTGAAAGAATATATGAAGGTTTCTTGATATTGTGATAATAGTAATAAGATCATAACAATAATGTTAGTTATTTCAAAATTTTCAAAGAATATCTATTGATTTATTTTTATTGATCATTGTTACGAATTTGGATAAAATCTTAAAAAACTTTGTAATTCGTTCTTGACATGGTGAAATTTCTCTATAATTGCTCGTTTTTTCTTTCATGTTGGAGAGTTCTTTTTACATAACTTCGGTGTCTCCTTTGCATCATATTATTTTTATGTAGAATATTGGCTTAAACTTATTTATTTCATACATAATAACTCAAAGAAGAATTTTCAATCCTTTTATATATTAAAATTCTGAAATTAATTCTTTGTATACCATTACAAAAAAGTTATGAAATCGAGACTTTGAACTCTCCAAGAGTTCTCCTTTCATAATTCTTCGTATATGTTTTCTGGTTTAGTTTTTAATTATTTTATTTTCTCTCACTATCTACATTAAAATCTTATAATTTCAAAGTTGTGAAGGTGAAAAGTCTACTTTAGAATTTAATGCAAATACCAAAAGTCAAGTTATAAAGGAAATTAACATGAATAATAAAAATGATTTATTTTATATTTTTCTCTCATTAAATATATCAAAATCCTACAATTTAGAAGTTATTTAAATAAAAAAATAATCCAAAATTGTTAAAAATCTGAAAAAAATCAATAGTATATATTTTTAAAAATATATCAAAATATCTACCTATCTTTTTTGTAGTTTTCTTATTTTTCATTTTTTCCTAATTTTCCCATCTCACTCTCTCAAACATTAATTAGTCATTAACTAAAAGTAAAATGCATGATTATGTGGAAATCAAAACTCAACATATAATTTAAAAAATGTATCAAATATGTAGCTACAAAAAACATATCATCAATATTTACTATAATAATTTATTTGGATATTTTGATTATCAAAATGTATTACTAGTCTTGTTTTTTTAAGTGCAAAGCTTTTAGAATCTAATCAAACATGTTTCTAATAATTCAAGCAAATAAGTTTTTTTTTTTTGTTAAATCACAGTAGGTCCTAACTAATTTATTTTGAAGACTGAAATGTTGAATGCCTAACAATCACACTTTTTTGGATTTTGACCATGACATTAAGCCCTTTTTGTTCGAATACTTTTAGGATTTAAGGTTTATGTCAAGTGATTTTTATTTTAGTGATTCATTGTGAGTAAGAAAATTACTTCACAACATTTCAAACTGCTCAATCAAAGAACTAAGAGAACACTTGATATAGTAAAATGGGAGTGTTGTCCAACTTTGGACAACACCCTTCAGTATTTTTTATTATTTATTCCTTTTTAACCTAACTTTTTTCCTTCTCCATCTCTCTCATAATAGTACCCTATCAAAGGTAATCACTCTTAGAACTTGATTAGAATTTCTATATGTGTTTAAATTTGAAATGATTTTTTATAATATATTTGTTTTGAATTTTATTTTCTTTTTAGTTAGAAATTTGTATATCTCTAGAAGTTGAGGCTTCCAAATTAATGTAGAAGTGTATGATTCAACATGTTATAAATAAGGGAGATATGTGTCTTTAGTATCTTCATGAATTAATTATCATCCGATATTCTCAAGGAGAGTGTTAAGAATATAAGTATAAAAATATTATTCTTCCTATAGACTTGACATTTTAGGATTGTTAGTAGCACATTAATTTAACATGATAATATAACAAAAGATTTTGAGCTCAAATCTTGACATAGATCGTATTAAAATTTAAAATGTGTTAACTTAAATGTCCTACTAACAATCCACATGTCCTTAGTTAAACATTGAAGAAGCTCATAATTTTTTTTTTCATTAGTTTTCCACATGTTGAGCTTTGGGATGGCCAAAGTTGTTTGTGACCCAACAATCATAAGGGGAGTGTTAAAAATATAAATATAAAGACAATTGTCAAAGTAAATGCGCTACCAACAATCCTAGACTATAGGAAGAATAATCACATATTTATATTTTTAACAATGATATCCTATTTGGGGCAGCTTGTGTCACCCATCTAGAACTTGAGGGGGTGTCTTGGAGATCCTCGATGATCTTTCTTATTAGGGCTCGGGGATAGTCTGCTTTTATTTTTTAAATGAATATCTTTCTTTACTCGAGAACATAGTCTAGTAAAAGGTGAACCTTGTTAAATTTCGATATCCTTTTCTACATTTGTTTTTTTTTCTCTCCATATTTTGCAATAAGGATTAATGGAGGTGCTCCCTAGCAAACTAGGGAACATGGTGCTCCTTAGCATTTGCACAATCCAATTCTTAATGGAGGGCATATGCGAAAAAGCACTCAAATCAGTGATAAAGATGGTTCATACTTAGTGAACCGGTTGGGTTAATCTAAAATTTAAAAACCTTTTACTTTCTCTCTCAAGAAAATTTAGGACACGATTCTTCTCTGCCTTGGAGAAAGAACGACACAATTTCTCACACTTTTTTTCTCCCAAACTACGATAGACCCTCCTAACCGCTGAGATCGTGTCTGCCTTTCCTTCTCGACGCAGAGATCGTCGAAATACGCGACGCCCTCGTCTCCCTTGCCTCCTGGCCATAGAGATCAAAGGAATCCATGATGCCCTTGTCTTCCTTGCCTCCTCGCCGCTGAGATTGCAGGAACTCGCGACGCCCTTGTCTGCCTTGCGACCGCGCTGTAGAGATTGCAGAAATCTGCGACGACGATGCCCGAGTCTACTCTTTCTCTCGTGACCCATTCCTGCATTGCTATCACTTTATGCACTAGATTGCTCGCCGCGAGATTTCTGGAATCGACATGAATGACATTCTCGAAGGTAAAGATTTCATCACTTGCTTTGTACATTAAGAATTAAATTTGATATTTTTTCTATACATTAAGAATTAAACTCTATATCTACTTAAACAATTAGGTAGCCATGATCAATTTATTCAAACTTTTGTTGCTCTCATTACAATACTTTACTACTTGAACTTGTGGATAAAAATTGTCAATTTTTTCGCTTATTTCTTGTGTGCCTAAAAGATATATTTCCTAAACAATGTTTACGCCCATCGATAACAATTGATTTTAATTCCATCTTTTCAAATATCAGATACTTATTGATCGCTTAAGGCAATTCTGGCCAAGAAGATTAATTTTATTAGCACTTGATACAAGAATTACATTTGTTGCTATGATTGATTGATTTATTTACCAATTTTGGGTTCATCAAGTTCTCTATCATCTATTTAGTCAATTATGAGAAATAATTACCATACTTTATATCTTCCCTAAAAGAGAATCCACAAATTAGGAGATTAAGTTATTTTTATAATATTTTGTACATCTTTCATGGATTTTTTTGTAAATTATAAAATATTGCATAACTATTTATCATCATTATAAGTTACACATTTTTTGGGCAGCAGTTAAGTATGCTAGTTCTTGTTTATTAAGCTTGTTGATTCTTTATTTTTTACCCATTTTCTTTTTGACATTTTACTTACTACTCTTTATGCTAAAGTAATCAGGTATTGATTTGCTTGTCATTGTTTAATTAAAGGTGATTTGATGGATGCAAGCAATTTACAAGTTCTTGATCAATGTATTGAAGATCTTGAATCTGTTCAAGAAGAGATTATTATTGAAGCAGAAAACATGGAAGAACAAATTAATGAGAAGATGAATGTTAAAGATTATGACGAGAAAAATTATTTGAAATCTTTTGAGCTACCAAAGCCTTTTGTTGGCATGACATTCAATAGTGATGATGAGACATATAATTATTATAATATGTATGCTAGATTGATTGGTCTTTTTGTTAGAAAATATGTTTCACATAAGTCTAAGATCAAGGAAAATATTATAAGTAGAAAATTTATTTGTTCTAAAGAAAGGCACAAGGATTTGAAGCAAAATGCTGAACAAATATTTAAGCAAAAAAGAAAAGTTAGGGATGGTTGTCATGCTCATTTGTATATTATATTAAGAAAGGAGGGAAAGTGGGAGGTAAGAAAAATTTCACGGACAACATAGTTATCCTTTAACATCTCCTTCAAAAATAGATTTTTTGCGTTCACACAAGAATATCTCGAATAGTTCTAAAGAAGTCATTGACCAACTACACAAATATGAAATGTGTCCATCGAATATAGCTAAAGCACTTAAAAGTCAGGTGATTCACACATAACGATTCAAGATTGTATTGATCATTTCAGAGCAAAAAGAAAAAGCAATTTTGGTGTTGATTGCCTTAATATTATATATTGTTTTCAAAGTAAGATAAGTGATGATTCTGGTTTCTTTTATATATGGGAGTTGGATGAACATGGCACCGTAATGAATTTCTTTTGGACTGATGAAAGATCAAGAGATAGTTACATAACTTTTGGCAATGTTGTAATATTTGTTAATATATCATATAAAAAATTTAAGAATGTCATTTGCTCCCTTCATTTGAATTAATCATCATAGGAGGTTGTGCTTATTCGGTTGTGCATTACTAGCCGATGAGACTGGAGATACATTTACATGGTTGTTTGAAAAATGATCTTAATGTATGAATGAAAAACATCCAACTTGCGTAATTCCCGATCAAAAGTTGTATGCAAGGTTTTTCCACACACTGAACACATATTTTGCACTTGGCACATAGGAATAAATGCAATGATTCATCTACAAGATTTATATGCATGATGCATGTTTAAACAAGATTATAACAAATGACTTTACGAATCAGCTAGTGTAGATGAATTTGAAAAGGGTTGGATTTTTTTGAAACGACAATATGATATTTCAGATGACCATTTGGCTAGAGATTATGTTCAACAAGCGCATGAAATGGGTCTCATTATATTTCAAGGATCTTTTTACAGCAGGTATGCGTACTACCCAAAGAGCGGAAGACATTAATGCATTCTTTGATGGATATGTTAATGCAAATGCATCGCTCACAAATTTCTTTCAACAATATGATAGAGCAACTTGCACTCATCATGAAGTTGAAGAACGTGAAGATTTTCACACGATGAACTCAAGGGTTGCATTAATTACACAAAATGAATTAGAGGTTAATGCAAGAGATATATATACATATAATGTATCTTGCAAGCTCCAAGAAGAATATGCACAATCTTTAAAATTGTACGGGCACAAGATTCTCAAAGATATTGATAAATCAATGTATTCATTATATGAAGTAGGAAAGTGGATGAAGGGAAGAATATTGTGGAGTTTATTCGCCATAAGAACATTTTCATAAAATGTTATTGCAAAAAAATTGAACAAGAAAGGATATTTTCTTGTCATATTTTAAGTATTCTTCAAAAAAAGGAGTGGGAGTTATACTTGAGGAATATGCCCTTCATCGTTGGACAATAAGTGCGAGATATTCAAATGCACATGCAATTTATCATAAAGAAAACTCTTATCAAGATTTTATAACTCCTATTCAAAAATTGTGTTGGAGAAGTAATATTTGGAAAATAGAAAAAAAATTGATTTCAGCTAAACGTTTATAGTTTGGGGCCAAATTATAAATGATGTCATAAAAAAATTTAGAGCCTTTTTAATTGTAAATCAACCGACTTCTATCGAAGAAACTATAAGTCAAGTAAGTTCTAGTGATGTTCTTGCAAGTCAACCGATCTCCATCAACCCACAAGAACCACAATTTGCTATAGACGATCCACTTCGTATTAAGGCTAAGGATAGACCAAGAAATACTGGAAGGATTAAATTTAGAGTTGAAATTTCTATGTTGCAAAATGGTTCTAAAAAGAGAAGTTGTGGAAATTGTGGAAAACAAGGACACACCAAAAGAAAATGTATGTTGTTGAAGGTAGACTATCTCTGTAATATCTCAGATTTTAAAATAAAATAAAGGGGAGATGATAAGATAAAGAAAGATATACTTGGTTAAGATTAGGAAAATAATTTGAATTGAAGTCAAATTGTTATATTTCTTATCAATTAATATTCCTAATCTTACACAGATAAATAATTAGAGGAATCCTAATCACATGAAATATTATTTTATAGAATTTTTAATTGCACTCAAACTCCATCTAAGGATGAATTCCCTCCCTATAAATAGGACCCAACCTCTCCTCTCATCTCATTATTTTCTCCCTCAAATTCAAGGCATGAGGAGTTCTCCCTCTCTTCTTCCTCCTCTCTCTGTCTCTCTCTCTCTCTCTCGACGACGCAAGGACATGGAGGACC